>JAXCGZ010019044.1:42500-90000 GCA_037179515.1 Halocaridina rubra
CATCATAACTGAGATTGCGTATTTCTGGCACCAGTTTCGTGGCATGTCTTTGAACTTTTTCAAGCTTAGCTATGTGCTTTTTCAAGTGTGGATTCCAAAAGGGGGCTGCATATTCGAGTTTTGGCCTCACATAGGTTACATAAATATTTCTGAACATTTCCTTGTCCGTGTGCCTGAAGGCTACCCTTACATTTAATAAGAATGCATATGCTGCCCTTACTAAGCCATTTATATGTATTTCTGGAGACAAATCTGCCAGTATGTTTACTCCTAGATCTCTCTCATTTTCTGACTCTTGAAGTTGTACTCCAGCCACTGAGTAGTCAAGCTTGGGCCTTCTTGCACTTGTACCCATTCTCATTACCTGACATTTTGAAGTATTGAATTTCATTAGCCATTTTTCTGACCACTCATGCAGACTATTTAGATCTTCCTGAAGTTCTCTACCATTGTTCTCGTTTTTTACTTTCTTCACAATCTTTGCATCATCTGCAAACATATTCATGAATGAATTTACAGACTCTGGTAGGTCATTTACATATACAAGGAGCAAAAGTGGCCCTAAAACTGAACCCTGTGGAAGTCCACTACTAACTCTTCTCCATTCAGACACTGAGTGTCTTACTCTAACCCTCTGTTCCCTTCCTTCTAAGTAAGTTTTTATCCATTCCAAGACATTTCCACCTATTCTAGCCATTGATTGCAGCTTCCTAATAAGTCTCCCATGTGGAACAGTGTCAAACGCTTTCTGGAAGTCTAGGAATATGCAATCTGCCCAGCCCTCTCTTTCCTGTAAGATTCGGCTTACCTCATCATAAAATTCTAACAAGTTTGTTACTGTTGATCTACTTTCTCTGAAGCCATGTTGCCTCACTGACAAAAAGTTGAAGGATTGCAAGTGAAGAGAGATATGTTTCCTTAGTAGTTTCTCCATAACTTTGCAAACTACACTGATCAAGAAAACTGGTCTATAGTTCAGAGCCGTATCCCTCTTTCCCTTTTTGAAGATAGGTATCACATTTGCTTGTTTCCAGCATCTTGGAATCTCCCCTGACTCCAGTGACTTTTTAAATGTGATACCCAGTGCCACTGATATTGAGTTTGTGCATTTTTTAAGTACATGAGGGGATATGTCATCAGGACCTGTAGCTTTATGAACATCTAAATCCATCAGCGCTTTGCATACCTCTGTGGCTGTAAGGTTGATGTTCTCTAATACCGGCCCTTGAGCTTCTATCTCTGCAATCTGAAGGGGTGGGGCATTTTCTACTGTAAATATTGACTGAAACTCCTTGTTCAATTCTTTGCAGATCTCTCCATCCGTCTCAGTGATACTACCATCCGCTCTCTTTAGCCTTAAAACCTGTTCTTTTACCTTCAGTTTTCCTCTGATGAAGCTGTGGGAGAGCTTGGGATTTTCTTTAGCCTTTCTGGTGATGTCCCTCTCATAGTCTCGCTGCCTCTCTCCTTTTACTTAGGTAGTCATTTCTTACTCTTTTGTAGGTTTGCCAGGAATTTATGTTTTTTCTCCTCCTATACCTTTTCCAGCATTTATCTCTCCACTCCTTAGCTCTTTACACTTATTATCGAACCATTTCTCTCTGGCATGAAATACACCTACTTTGGTGATAGGTATGCAGCAATCTACTATCTTCCCATATTTCTCATATGTGTGTGTGTGTGTGTGTGTGTGTGTGTGTGTGTGAGAGAGAGAGAGAGAGAGAGAGAGAGAGAGAGAGAGAGAGAGAGAGAGAGAGAGAGAGAGAGAGAGAGAGAGACGTTACCTAATTGTGCTTACGGGAGAGAACCCTATGCTCGTACCTCCCCGTCTCCTGGTCCCTATGCTCGTACCTCCCCGTCTCCTGGTCGGTTCCATTTTTATTCTCAATGACTCTTATCATATTTGTCCTTCAAAACTTTGAACTGAGATAGCATTTAATACCTCTTCATTTAGCGTATTCCAGTCATCAACTATTCTTACAATAAAAAAGTACTTCCTTACATCCTCCAAAGAAGTTTTCTTACGAAGTTTAAAACTATGACCTCTTTTTCTAGAGCCAGCCATATCAAGATATCGATTCCTTTTTACTGTCAAACCATGAAGGAATTTTAAGACAATCCCTATATCACCCCTCATTCTTTTAGCTTCGAGTGATGGTAAGTCCAATGTGTGTGCGCGCGCGAGCGTGTATATATATATATATATATATATATATATATATATATATATATATATATATATATATATATATATATATATATATGTGTGTGTGTGTGTGTGTGTGTGTGTGTGTGTGTGTGTGTGTGTGTATGTATGTAATTACCTAATTGCGCTTACGGGAAAGAGCCCCAAGCTTGTACTTTCCAGTCTATTG
This sequence comes from Halocaridina rubra, assembly GCA_037179515.1. Taxonomy (NCBI): domain Eukaryota; kingdom Metazoa; phylum Arthropoda; class Malacostraca; order Decapoda; family Atyidae; genus Halocaridina; species Halocaridina rubra. The sequence continues at coordinate 44,876 of JAXCGZ010019044.1, forward strand.
GTTTGTTTCATTTTGTACTTAGTGATACTTATCATACTTGTCCTTAATACTATGGATTGAGTTAGCATTAACTACCTCCTCGCTTAGCCAATTCCAATTACCAACTACTCTTACTCTAAAAAAGTACTTCCTTACATCCTGTAAAGAAGCTTTATTACGAAACTTCAAACTATGACCTCTAGTTCTAGTACCAGCCATATCAGTCATAGCCATGAAGGAATTTAAAAACCTTCTCCATATCCCCCTTCATTCTTCTAGCTTCGAGTGATAGTATGTATAATTCCCTCAGCCTCTCCTCATAACTGAGACTGCATATTTCTGGTACCAGTTTTGTTGCATGTCTTTGAACTTTTCCCAGCTTAGCTACGTGCTTTTTCAAGTGTGGATTCCAAAAGGGGGCTGCATATTCAAGCTTTGCCCTCACATAGGTTACATAAATATTTCTGAACATTTCCTTGTCCGTGTGCCTGAAGGCTACCCTTATATTTGTCAAGAAAGCATATACTGCCTTTATTATGCCATTTATATGCATTTCTGGAGACAACTCTGCCAGTATGTTTACTCCTAGATCTCTCTCATTTTCTGTCTCTTGAAGTTCTGCTCCTGCCATAAGGTAGTCATGCCTGGGTCTTCTTGCACTTGTGCCCATTGTCGTTACCATACATTTAGAAGTATGTGTAATTACCTAATTTTGAGTACGGTAAAGAGCCCTATGCTCGTAACTCCCTGTTTCCTAGTCGGGTCCATTTTTGTACTCAATTATATTTATACTATCAGTCCTTAAAGCTATGAAAGCATTAGCATTAACTATTTCCTTTGCTTAGCAAATTCCAATCATCGACTATTCTTACACTAAAAAAGTATTTCCTTAGATCCTGCAAAGAAGTTTTCTTACAAAGTTTAAAACTATGACGTCTAATTCCAAAGCCACCCATATTAAAATATCGCTCCATTTTCACTCTGTCAATACCTCAAAGTAATTTAAAGAATATTACCATATCCCCCCTTCTTCCTTCTATCTTCAAGTGATGGTAAGTCTAATTCCCCCAGCCTCTCCTCATGACTGAGGTTGCGTAATTTCTATCACCAGTATCGTAGCATGTCTTTGAACTTTTTCCAGTTTATTTATATGTTATTTTTTTAAAGTGAGGATTCCAAAAGGATACTGCATACTCAAGCTTTGGCCTTACATAAGTTATATAAATATTTCTAAATATTTCCTTTTCCATGTGTCTGAAGACCACCCTTACATTTGATAAGAGAGCATATACATCCTTGGATAAACTGGAGAAGACGCACCTCAACACCGTCAACCGGAGAAAGCACTCCTCACAATTGGCCAACTGGACATAACGCATCTCATAATTAAGCAGCTGGAGATAGTGCACCTTAGGTTAGGTTAATTTAGGTCAGGTTAGGTTAATTTAGGTTATCTCCAGTTGGCCAGTCATAAGGAGTGCCCTCTCGAATTGACAGTACTGATGTGCGTCTTCTCCAGTTTATCCACATCCTTTACTGTGTCATTTATATGCATATACTGAGACAAAAGTGCTAATACGTGTACCCCTAGATCTCTTTCATTCTGTCTCTTGAAGGTCCGCACTTGTATTGAGTACCCAAACTTGGGCCTTTTTGCACTTGTACCTACTCTCGTTACATTACATTATGAAGTATAGAATCCTGAAGTATTGCTTGTGTGTGTATTTACCTAATTGTGCTTGCGGGAATAAGCCCTATGCTCATAACTCCCACTTTCCTAAGACCGGTTTCATTTATTCGCTATTTGACATATTTGTCCTTAGACTTACAGATGCAGGTAGCATGTGCCATTCCATTGTTTTGAGAATTCAAGTCATCAACTATTCTTACTTTAAAAAGTTGAAGTATTTCCTTACATCCTGCAATGAAGTTTTCTTACAGAGCTTAAAACTAAGAATTCTGGTCCACCCTGTCAAAACCATAATGGAGTTTGGAAGCCGTTATTATATCCCCACGTCTTACTTTTAGTATCGTTTGTTTTAGATTCTCCACCCACGTATGGGTGGAACGGGTCATAGAGGACCCGTAGGGTGGTCGCCAGTCGGTACAGGCCCCATCCCCCAACTGTGGTGACCAGCCATACTAGTAACCTCCCCAGTAAACAGCTAAAACTCTGTCATCTGCTTTGCGGCATGTTTTTGAACTTTTTCCAGTTTATTTATAATCTATTTTACGTGTGGATTCCAAGAGGGTGCTACATACTCAAGTTCAGCCTTTGTATAGATCACATAAGTGTGTTAGTGTGCTGGTATATGAATAGAGGTCAGCTACGAATTGCTGAGATCTTTCAGGAGGAAGCCGCCTAGCTAAGTGGTACAACAAGGGAATGAACCCACTCCTGATGTCCATGGTCACGTTTTTCCCTTTTTTGATAATTTTAAATTCTTATATAGCAGAGATTTATAATAAAAATCTCACTAAGTCATAAATAAGTCAAAATGGGGAATCTTATGTATTGCAACACATCCTAAAAGTTCTTCATGTAAGCATAGTTAGACTTGAAGACAGGCGATGAGATCAAAGCAGGGGAAGAGGGGCTTAGAAAATAAGATTAAGTCAAAATTTAACCCTCTAGCTAGATTGAAAGATAATAAAAATGAATTCAAAATAATAATATATCTAGCAAAATATCCTTTAAAATAAAATCATCTTGATTAAAGATTAATAAGAATGATTTTGAATAATACTTACATACTAAACAAAAAATACTGAAAACTACTTACAAATCAGAAGACAGAGCAAACATGGTAATTTAATGTAATGTTGCTTGGTATGAAGTGTTTGAATTTAAAGAAATGTGTACCATTGCCATGCCAAACGTGCACGGGTTTGTGATGAGATTCATATGGATCTACATTGCTAATTGATCCCAATTAACTGTGAACCTAATATATACCAACATTTTATACTTATAGCGCATAATCTTTGGTTGAAGCACTTTTCCTGAGATTGCAGTACTGTACACCCAACCCTCAGTTTAACGGACGAATAGGGAAGACCTAGGTCCATTACTTCCGATTGTCCATTGTTTTCAAATTGAGACCTGTAATGGCAACATTTACATTATCAAAAGAAGAGGAATAATACCTGTAATCAAGCTTTACATCAAGCATATATTCCAATATGATAATGTAAATCACAGATGCTCCCCAACTAAGTTATGTTCCAAACGGCCATTTATATCCTGAATTGTTTGTAAGTTGATATTTTATATGTACAAGGGATGATATATATATATATATATATATATATATATATATATATATATATATATATATATTATATATATATATATATATATATATATATATATATATATATATATATATATATATATATATAGTATATATATATATATATATATATATATATATATATATATATATATATATATATATATATATATATATATATATATATATATATATATACATACAGTAGTAGTAGCTTTAATGTACTGCAATTGTTATGTTTCATCATTATCATTACTGTGTAAGTATTGGTGGCATGGTGCAAGGCAGTTACTGTCGAGTTATTGAGGATTCCCAGGGATACCATCTTACACCAGCATCTGTTTTTTTTATATTATTTTTATTAAACAGGTGTTGGAGGCACAGAAGAGTGAGCATCAACACCATTGCTTCTGTCACCACCAGTCAAGGGCGTAAGATGTATTCCTCAATGAAACTAGTTGCTCTGCTATCTGTAAACTTCACATGGGCATACTCTGGATATGCTTTTATTATTTAAACTTAATCCATCAAAGGATCATTTTCCAATGCTGCACTTGCCGTGCCTTACTGTACGAGCCAAGTAGGTAATGTTTGGCCTAACTTGGACCTCCTACAATGCTGAAATAAATGCTCATGCAGTGCACAGTTAGAGGAGTAGAAACGAGAACAATTGAAATGTTGTGCATCTGGGAGAACCACCTCCCACTGAGACACATCAAGGTTTTGAGAGTTAACAGTACTGTTTTCATCTAATTCCATTACAACGCCTCCTCTAGCCATTGCCCCATGGGTTATTGTGAGTATTTCTTAAAAGAAAATCTTCCAGCTCTTCTATTGGAGTGGACATACACTGGCTTACCAAACCTAGCAAATATCTAAATGAAGCATCCGATAATTGTAACAGTAGTCATGTCAGGGCAAGGAATTGCAAACGGAAATATTGAAAATTTATTGATATCAGTGAAGATAGATTTGTATATTGAATGTGATAGAAGAAACCCTTCAAATCCAAGTTCATCCATTCAAAAGGAGGAGTTGCTTTAATTAAAAGGCCAAAATTAGAATCGTCGAACTTAGATTTGACCTCAGGACATAATGGACCTGAGAAAGTGATTCTCTTAACATCCTCAACCGAGTGAGGTAGATTTTAACAAGGACAAAATGCACCATACGGGATGCTCCTGGGTGGCAGAGGCTTCCACATAGCTCTCTGAGTTTGTCAGTAGATGCAGTCTCAGTCATTACCATTATTGGACAGAGTCAATATAAATATCATGGCCGTGCTCTATTTCTATTTAAAAAAAAAAAAAAAAAAAAACTGTAGGTCTATAACTGTATACATGTGCTAGTAACATGGCTCCCCTATTTATGCTTAGAGCATAACGCATGGGATCTCTTATCTTACTCATGGAGGAAAATTCTGCTCACTTTCTCCAGAAAAAGCAAATCTTTTTCTATACTTAGAGCAAGAGGTAGCATTGTCCGATGATAAACACACTTAACTATTTATGAGATCCTCTCCTCATCCTTAGAAGATTCCATCCTTGGTTCCTTTTTGCCAGGCAGATACAACTGATCAAGTCGGTTGAATTGAATTGATACAAAGAGAAGAAGACGGGGATCATCACCCTGAGGGCATTCTTCCCCAGGAAAGGATAATAAGTTGGAGAGGGAAGCAAAGAATGGTCCAAATGGGGTTTGGTTTTAGTTAGTTACCTATATTTTGGATAAAAAGTCGCATTTACCTAAAAAGTCAATAATCTTAAAAGAAAACACATCTGATTCTACAAGCATCGAAACACATTTTGCCTCTATATCGGCTTTTTCATTTCCGGCAATCTCCATGTGACAGGGAACCCAGCAAAAATCGACGCACTTCTTCCTTACAGATGATCTGTACAACCACTAAGGGTTCTTGGAAATATTTTTTTTTATAAATTTTACGTCATATTTAACCGATTCTTTTCTTTATGGCCATTAATACACTTACCAAGATCTAAAAATAATTAGTACCACTAATTCAACAACTATAAATTGATTTATTTTTTTGTTTTAAGGACTAGATGCAGTTTACCGCAAATTCAGCAACTTTGTTTTCTATCATTACTGCGCTTAAAATGGACATGAGAAAAAAATTATTAAACTAAGCTAATGAATATGATAAAGAGGTTCCTGGCTCAGTATAGTAAAGTGAGCCATTATTTTCAGATTAAGTATATGAACTGTAACATATTTTATAACATATTTTGTAACAAAGTGCTATAAAATAAGAAACATTAATCATAAAAAACGGTAGAAAAAGTGAAACTCAGCAACAATACATTAGTTTTTACCAGCTGTGATATCACTTTGATTTAAAGAGGAAAGGTATAAAAGAATTTATAAAATACAATTAAATAAATATATTTTTATAGCATACAAATTAGTAATATTAGGCGAAGAAACAAAATTAGTATACACAATTTGATTCAAATTAAATTTTCACATAAATAACAATAATCATTACTCTATTTTTAAAATTGTGATTATCTTTAATCAATATGTATAATCTATATATTATATATATATATATATATATATATATATATATATATATATATATATATATATATATATATATATATATATATATATATATACCACAACCATATAGTCTTTCATATTCATAGTAGTACCCTATATTTTGTGATATAAAAAAAAGCTCCAAAATGCTTAACCTGTCTCTGGGAAGTGATTGGTAGAGAAATTTGCTATAATATTCTAGGATGCATTTATGATATACATGTACTTATTCTGAATAAGATAAGACTTCACACTACCCTCTATACCGTATTATGATTGCTAATCATCAAACTTTTTTTGGTCAATATCAAAAATTATTTGAGATAAGCTATCATACTTAAATAATACGTTTTTCACTTCTAAATTGCACACAAATGTCCAGGCACTATAGTCCATTTGTTCCTATATCTCACATTTATCATCCCACATACTTGGTACACTGCTGGTGACAATGTCCAAATATATATTTCTTACAGTTCTCTTCCTTATATATATTCAGCTTTGAAGAGATTGCAAGTCCACAAAATCATTCCATTACTGAAACGGAAATGAACAACTAAAACAGTTTTGTTTTAAAACTTAAATCGATGATACAAAAATGACATTTACACTAAATATGACGAGTTGCCAGATCGTAATTAAATAAATATCATATATTTTCTACTTGTGTTATTTCCGCATGTCCTCAGTAAAGAAGAAGGTAAAGAATTTTTGCAGATAGGACTATATATCCTTACTTCAACACTTGCTTGATCACTGGGACTTGGTTGATATCTAACAGTATATTGAATACCACTTTGCATCAATTCATTCAACTCGCGAGGCCTCTTAATTGATCAAAATGCTTGAACTAGGAACATAAAGACCCAAGAATAATTATAATACACTATCTAGATAGTGGCCTAAAATTTCATCTGCTCTTAGAAGCTGTCAGCAGCATGAAGCCTACACAAACTAATGTGTTTAACATCTTTTGTAAGATTACCTATGATCCAAGGTTATAATAGAAACAAAAATTAAAAAGAATTTTGAAGTTCCATTTAATCTGACAATGACGTCTATGTTTTGTATAACTGATAATCATAAATCAAGCATTAAGTCTTATGAAAAAAATAACATGCAATAATTCTAACAAATTATAAAAACCCATGAATAATTAACTGCTTTAAATTCAGTCTACGTCCTAGTTTGATAAAAAACTAGGAAACAAAAAAGTTATGATTTATATCCTGCCTTCATATGTATATTTTATAATCAGCATTTAATTACTTCCAAAGAGACTATGGGAACATTGATTAATATTTGGTACAGTCCCTTTGTAGATTTTTTACATTAATAACCAATCAACCTCAGCAACTTCATATTTTTAAGAGAATAATAGAGAATATGAATAAGATATAAACACTATATATAACAAAGAAATACTAAATATGAGGGAAAAAACAAATTATATATATATATATATATATATATATATATATATATATATATATATATATATATATATATATATATATATATATATATATATATATATATATATATATATATATATATATATTATATATATATATATATATATATATATATATATATATATATATATATATATATATATATATATATATATATATATATATATATATATATATATATTATATATATATATATATATATATATATATATATATATATATATATATATATATATATATATATATATATATATATATATATATATATATATATATATGATTCTCTTTCACGAGACACGTGAATATTCTGAATATGTGAATGGATATGGCTACGTAAGGAAAATGAAAGAAATTTTTGAAATCCTGAGTACTTTCAAGTTTATTACTTACCTTCAGAGGAATCTGAAGATAAGTAGTAAACTTGAAAGTACTAAGGATCTCAAAAATATATACATATGCATTTAGCATAATTCATACATATCTTGAAAACTTAACAAATGGTCATTATGTCACTGATAGATTAAAAAAGTATTATTTACTGCTGCACTATCATGTGAGCTGAACTGATCTTCATTGTTTTAAGGGTAGGTAAGGGAAATCAGTACAATTACATTACACTGATAATAGCAGTTGTATGAACATCACAGACTATATTAGTCCGCAAACTCATAGCATTTTAAATTCTATACAATCAAAACTGAAAGAACCTGAGCAGTATGAGAAGTCAAGAATGAGTTTAATGACTACAATATTTTTTAGCAGATGTTAGATATCCAACTCTACTTTGCCCATCTCAGTTTTATTAGAGGGATGTGAAAATTTGCGACAAATGACCTCATGAACCAACTAAAAAGATTATGCATTCATTAGATAAAGATAAGTACTGTACAAAGCCTAAAAGATATTGAATGTCCTTTCACAGACTTAAATGGAAATTTAGATATAATGATGTCATGAGATATTAAACTTATATGAGAATTTACAAATTTTTCAAACTTTTGCGACTTCAATTTGAATTTATATATTACATTCAAGTACGCTGCTCTCTGATATAAGCCTCTGAAAAAACATACTTGACTTTTCTCTATATATTATCAAAGTTGTTATATAATGGTTACTTGAAAATATATATCAATGACTGTATATGGTACGTACTATATATAAAATAACCCCTAACATAGTTACATTCCACAAATACCCAAAATTGCAATAGCAACAAAGAAAACATTGATACTCTCTGGATAATCTAAAGCAAGGCTTGATTAAACCACATCCTGGTACAAACAGATAACAATTTCATATGCCATAGAAAAAAAACACCGACAACAAAAACTAGACCTTATGAGAAAGCATGATTTTAAATGATATCATTCTTAAAATATTTTAAAAACTACACCTGAAATATATAATATTTTACCAGCTACTATCTCCACCAATGTATTGCATGGTCGCACGCAATTCTTTTGAGGCAATACGATGAAAAATGATAATAGATTATAGAATGAATACAAGACTCTCGATATGTATTCTTCTTCTACTAATAGACCATATAGTATTTTCTGGTCGAGTTAATATTAATCTTACTTTAAATTCATTATTGATAAACCATTGATAACACAGTACATTTTGTTCTTACAGAAGTAAACAATATACAAATGCCTTACAATAATCGTTATAAATAATTAAACCATTACTCATAATAACAGAGAAGACTACAAAAAAGGAGAAAATTCCAGCCAATAATTATATCCAATAGCTCATATGACATAGTCATGCACTAATATTGCTTCCAGTTTATATCTTTTAAACCGTCTTCAGCTTTTCGAAGCAAAGTGTTTCTCTCAATATACAAAACTATTTGCAGGGTAATACACAATGACAAAATAGCCTGATCAGAAAACATGAAATATCAACATACTATACTCTTTTATGAGTGCCTTGACAAGCCTGAGGTACTTTACAAATGATGTATATCATTATAATATCTAAATATTAATTTAATACTGATGATTTCTATTTATTTTAAATGCAGTGATACTACACAAATATACATTCTTTACTATTAAAGAAGTTACATATTAAAATAATAATCATATAGAGTATTGGAATGATACTATATATAGAGTAGCAATGACTGCATAAAAAACCTTCAAAGAATAAGACACTTTGCATTCCTACTTTGTGTGGAGTAAAGAAAACTCTACTGAGATTCATAAACATAGTTTTCCTTGGGGGAGGAAGTGGTATAAGGATATAGGCATTAAAGCAAAACACAGACTTATAAAGAAAAGCATAGAGACGGTAGACATATTAGGAGTGGCATTCAATTATGTAATCTAATTACTCTCCTCGGTAAACAAAATATTTTTCAATCCGTTAATATGAAACAAATTAATATCCTGAGCTTAAGAGAGGAAATATATCTGTAATTCCCTGTTTACGTATGAGAACAGGCAAAGGAGGCAGAATACTAAAGAGGATAAATTCTAATAAGCAATCAGTAACTCTCTTCTCAATAAAATTGTACAGTATAAGCAAATTTATTTCATTTGTAACAAAGATGTAAAAGCTTAAGAAATATCACCAAAAAGAGGAATATTACCTAACCCTATATAAAGCCCACACAGAATACCTGACATATACTGAAGCTACTAAAACGCAAAGATTAAAATTTCTCAATAATGCCCTCTTGTAGAAAGCAGTTTCCATTACAAATTAACTAATACACCATCCTTAGTAACTGTGTATATGCATCAGAATCTCAACACTCGACTGATAAATGCATTCAAAGATATATTGCTTTTACTCAAAACATACAGCATATCTGGTATTCTGTAAATAGTTTCAAAGCTTATGCAAATTGATACAAAGTCTATGAACCGAAAGAGCAAACTTGACCAAATAACTTACAAACTTTCATTAAAGAGTACTGAGTACCTTATTTCTTCTAAACAAAAGTGAACCATAACAATGATATCTGAGGACAATCCTCATGGTTCTCCAGATATGTCTAGAAGTTTGAAGCAATTATGTAGACATGGATAAAAAACAGATATTGGGGATAGGCATAAAAAACTTGTGTAAATTTGTAATACAATAAAGATGTAATTACAACTTGATACCACTTTGCTAATGAAGATTGTATTAAACCTCAAAAGTAACATACATTGCTATTTGAAATGAAAGAAAATTAATATCTTATCCGTTAAAAAACAAATAAATATTACTTGAAGTAATAACTGATATTACTTTCCTAATTACATAGCAAAGAGAGTATTAATTAATGATTTGATGGAAAATTCCCCGAACATCCAGTCACATAAACTCAAAATGTTTTTCACACATTTTCAAATTTATATGTAATATGCAAGAGGCTGAGAATCTTCATGTATCCTATACCATAATGAGGAATGCTTGTGAACACATATAAAGTTCAACATAAAAAACAACTTCCAATGAGTAATGTTTCTTTTTATCAGTTTCTTAGCCACAGAGTATCATTAATCAGTGTCAGTGATCTCCAATAGTGACAGAAAAAAAAGTTCCAAAGGAGAAGAAAGGAATGATAAACTTGCTTCAGGAATTAATTTTACCAAATTTTAAAGGAAGCTGTATATTTGCAAAGGAAGAATATTTGCATATACTAAAATTTCATCATCAATATTCTCTGTTTCACAGGGCTGCATAATAGGGGCAACCAAACAAAATACATGTTCATGTGTGTGTGTGTAAACATAATTAATGCGATGGGTAGAAAATACTTAGTGAAATACAAGAAGACTCTGATGTAGTATGCTCAGAAAAATTACCCATTTTTCATTTTCTACTACTTATTTGTAGACTAAAATAAAAGTGACCTCCCCATGCATTATCTTCTTCTCTAATTGCCACCAAGTATAATAACAAGTGATTTCCTTCCCCTAAAATATTTTACCATATAAAGTACAGTACATCATTCAAAGCAATTACATTTATCGAACAGAGTAGAGTTGCTGTTGCTGATTCATATCAACTTTTTTTTAATTGTGACTTCATTTCTTTCTTTAATAAATCAGAACATTACAGCAAATTTAAAGGGAAAATGTAACAGATTACCAAATATGGATAAATCTGCTCCTCAGCCTAATAAAAATAACAAAAATAAATAATAAGCACATCGTGGCATTTGGAGTTTATAGTGATTATCTTCCACATACTTACAGCTAAGCTCGTAAAAATTTATATATATATATATATATATATATATATATATATATATATATATATATATATATATATATATATATATATATATATATATATATACACAGATGCTCCTCTACTTACGAACGATGTGCTTGATGTGTGTGCATACGAGAGAGAGAGAATCACTTTTGCTACTATCTCACAACAACAACGACATAATAATAATAATAATAATAAAAATAATAATAATAATAAAAATAGTAAAAATAATAATAATAATACGTATGATAGAGAGACAGTATGAATGAAAAGTTCTTTGTGTTTGCGTAAGTTCAGTGTCTTACAACAACAACAGTAATAATAATAATAATAACCAATAATAATTATCACTATTATTATAATACGTATGATAGTAGAGAAAATAACTGACAAGAGAACGAGAGACTGACTCAGGCAAATTCTAAACAACCAACCATTGTTTCAACAAGAATGGCCTAAAATGTGGCAAACACAGTCTATTAAGTATTTACTGTATGATAATAATAATAATAATAATAATAATAATAATATTAATAATAATAATAATAACACACAGATAAGATACATGCGTGTGTGTATGTCTAATTCAGCAAATTCTGTGCTGTAAGTTATTACTTATGCTATTACTATTCATTCCAGCATTATTGCAATAATAATTATAATAATAATAATAATGGATAAAGCTGACTTAATCCATATGAGAGAGAGAGAGAGTATCACTTTTCTGTATGTAACCAGATCAAACCAGATATGACAGTCAACTCTCTCTCTCTCTCTCTCTTTATATATATATATATATATATATATATATATATATATATATATATATATATATATATATATATATATATATATATATATATATATATATATATATATATATATATATATATATATATATATATATATATATATATATATATATATATATATATATTTCGTGATCTTAATTGGCCACCTTCTCAAAGTACGATGGTATCTTTTTTATTTTTTTTTTATTTTAAGTGACACCAGGACAGGCAGAAACTGCCCTCATCAACAAAGGCCCGGGCACGAGAAAATACCAAGACGAAGGAAAAGAAAAAGGTTAAGGGCAAGGCAGAGATGAGGTAATGTCACACAAAGGAAAACGACAGACAGAAAAAAACAGTCAAAGTAAAGAGGACCCAGAGATATGGAGGACCAGGCTCTGAGATGATGATAGATCTGCTTTTTGAAGGATGAAAGGTCATAAGAATTAGGAAAGACAGAAGGAGGAAGAGAGTTCCTGAGTCTGGAGGTAGATGGGAAGAAGCAGTCGCTGCACCGACCAATCCGCGAGCTACAAATCTCCACACAGTACCTGTGAGATGAGGCCGCTTGGCGAGTGTTACGCGGCCTCGGCAGTGGAGGAGGGATGCAACTCGCCAACTCATCAGAGCAGCAATGGTAGTAGTACTTTGAGAAGGTGGCCAACTAAGGACACGAAATTAATAAGTACTTTATATATATATATATATATATATATATATATATATATATATATATATATATATATATATATATATATATATATATATATATATATATATATATATATATATATATAATATGATTGTGTGTGTGTGTACAATATATTTATATGTTGCAAAAAGGCTTGAGCTGATTAGAGAAGAATGGGGTGAAATTCTCTCTCTCGTTTCCTGAACATACCAAATATCAAGCTACGAACACATCAACTTAAGAACAGCAGTTCAGAATGAAATTCGTTAGAAAGTTGGGGAGGATCTAAATAAATATATATATATATATATATATATATATATATATATATATATATATATATATATATATATATATATATATATATATATATATATCGTATTCTATGTATAAACATATATTTACTTACCACAATATATATAGATACAAAATGTTGAATGATTATTCAATTGCTTTGGTATCCTTTATAAATCTACAAAAGTGCTAGGTGAGCCTGCCAGAATCATGGCACTGTCTAATGATGACATGAATAATGAGTTTATGGAATACACTTATAAAAGATCTTTTAAAAATAATGTTTCATATTCAGGCTGCTCCAGCTAAAAATGATGTTCATACAGACAGGCTATAGGATGCCTCAGAGTTGAATGGAGCACTCGTGCATGGGAATATCCAAAGTAGAGGGTGGCTACGGCCGCAAACTTCTCGGAGGAGAGCAGTTTTCGGACGACGTGCTCGATAGGGACCTTGCCGTTTTACCTAAAATTGAGGAAATCGTGTTGACTAACTGATGAGATATTATGTAGCACAAATATGTCTAGAGAGATGCATGTACCTAGTCACACTGCATGCATAATCTGTGGACTTACCACAAGTAACAGAAAAAATGCATCACTTACAATGTATATGTGCATAAACAAAGAAAGAACAAGAACCAAATAATTGCTGAAATCTGCAGGTATAAGTGAGGTAAAAATGATAATGTAGATGAAACTGCATCTGATATGCTGGTATTTAATAGTAAGGCTCCTGTTAAACAAATGCATTTATCGTAATGTCCCTATCTTGGTACTCATATTAAGGACTACTGAAACTTTATTATGATCTTCACTTTTCTTTCACCTCATATATTTATTATTATTATATTTACTATTACATTATAGAAATAATAATAATAATAATAATAAAAATAATAATAATAATAATAATAATAATTATCATTATTATTATTATTATTGTTATCACTATCATTATTATCACTATTATTTTTATTTTCATAAAATCTACCATCCTTGTCAGGAATCGAATATGGGAACTCTAGTTTAGCATCCATAACTCAGTCCACTGTACCACAAAGCTTGGTACAATGAACTTAGACTAAGCTGTTGTGTTCTACACTTGAGTTTCCAGGGTTCGATTCCCAACAAGGAAGGTAGATGATTTTAAGACACTTAAAAATGCATTACTGCATTGCAATTTTTCTATTATTATTATCACTTATTATTGGATGGATTGGATTCGGTTTTACGTCACGAGCTCCCTTTTCTACTAAGGGCTAGGAAGGTTGCCTTCTTACGAAGGACTTGTTTTGGCAGATGTAATCGTTACCCTGAGTGTATGCCCATACTAACCTCAGTCCGTGACGGGGCGCGAACCCTCGACCTGCCGCCTCAGAGTCGCAGATGCTACCATTTTGCCACGGAGAATACTATTATCACTTATTATTATTATTATTAATTACATAATAATAATAATAATAATAATAATAATAATAATAATAATAAATATAAAAATAATAATAATCAAGGAGTCACTGTTCTACGTCAGGGTTCCGTTCCTGACAGCTGACTCAAACTGGCTTTCGACATAAGTCGGAAAACACCTAAATTCGAACCTTGATCCCCCACTACTGCTAAAAATAAACACTCTAAAGCACAAAAAAATAATATAAGTTCCTAATCTAATACATAAAAATAGTAAAAGTACACTATACAGTATCGCTGACCTTTACTATTGTGCTTGGCTTGCATCTGAATAACTCAGTCCCTATATCCAACTTAGGGTCGAACAGCTTAACACCAGTGAATGAGCACAAGAACAAGTGGGTGACGCTACTTCTTCCCCCCCCCTTTCCCTTTTTCCAGGCTTTAAATAGCCTATTTGCTCTCTCCTTAGAGAGTATTAACTGGCATGCGCTGTTAATGATGGTCATCCAGCCAAAGCACTAATAGCATATTATTACTAATCATGTAAAAAGTATGTAATCAGAGCGGAATAGCACAATAAACAATATGGCCTATGAGAGGTAGAGAAGCAACTCCTTTATAACAGTGCTTCTCTTAAAAATGCATTCTTATTGTGGTGTCCTTTTGGTTTTTCTCTTTTTTTAAAACTTATATTTGGTAATTTTGTAAATAAATTAATTTTAATTCCTTCAAATAACCAAATACATAAAGAAATAAAACCATTAAGTAGATATATACCTATACAACAATGCCATGT
This sequence comes from Halocaridina rubra, assembly GCA_037179515.1. Lineage (NCBI taxonomy): Eukaryota > Metazoa > Arthropoda > Malacostraca > Decapoda > Atyidae > Halocaridina > Halocaridina rubra. The sequence goes on from JAXCGZ010019044.1 coordinate 60,393, forward strand.
GACTATAATTTCACGAACCTTTTCGCATACAGACCATATTTACCACTATGTATTTGGTAATTTTGTAAATAAATTACTTCTAATTCCTTCAAATAACCAAATACATAATCAAATAAATAAATAAAGCCATTAACTTGATATATACATATAGAACAGTCTGCTACAAGTGTATTCATCTACGGGGCTCACAAACGTTACAGTGCATGAAGTTTTAATTTACCGCACAGGCCAGGTAGGTCGAAAAATTGATTTATTAAAAATTTATTAATTATTTATAGGCCTCTGATGTAATGGCCAAACAACGTAATATGGGGACCCCCTGTATTGATTATAATAATAGTAATAATAATAATAATAATAATAATTATTATTATTATTATTACTATTATTAGTCTTAGTAGTAGGAGTAGTACAGAGGAGAATAAGAAATGAACAATTCAAATCTCAGTATGACTATACAAACAAATACTTTTGGGTTCCCAAAGTAAAGAGAGAAGGAAGAGAAGAGATAGAGGTAGACCTACCTCTGACAAAGCATTCGCAGTCAGTTTTAATGTACACCTTAAAAGATTTCTGTAACTCCCTAAACACTGATACCTTGCAAATGAATGCAGACCCATATTTAATTACTTAATTAACCTGTCAAACTTGTTCAAAAGGCCAATAATCATTAGTCAACGATTAACTGTGTATACAGTATATATATTCCAAATCCTCATAGTTTAAATTTGCGTAAATCTGGAGGTGACTATATATATATATATATATATATATATATATATATATATATATATATATATATATATATATATATATATATATATATATATATATATATATATATATATAGTCACCTCGAGATTTACGCGAATGTAGTCACCGTGGCTCAAGTGGTAGCGTCCGAGAGACTGAGGCGTCAGGTCGAGGGTTAGCAAGGGCATGCACTCAGGGTAACGATTACATCTGCCAAAACAAGTCCTTCGCAAGAAGGCAACCGTCCTAGCCCTTGCTAGAAAAGGGAGTCTGTGACGTAAAACCGGAACATATATATAGATGCTCCGCACTGACAGGCTAAAAAGCCTACCTGTGGGAGGAAAGAAAGATATATATATATATAGTCACCTCGAGATTTACACGAATTTGGAATAACGCTTTTGAAAATAATAGTACAAAAAATCAAATTCCGCAAGCAACATATCCGAGGAAAAGTGAAAAAAAAATGGTTCAGCTTAGTAACTATACAACCACCTTGGAGCCATTTTCTTGCCATGCTGCCATGTGCTTCAGTCTTTCTTCACCCAGCATACCCTGTGGATATATTGCTTGTTCTAACTGTTATTGAGGTAAGCTTTGTGTTTCCTGTGCTTTTTTGCATATTTTATTCATCTATCATGACCAGTAAACGCCCAGGAAAAGACTGTGGAAGTGCTTCTACTCCCAAAAGAACGAGAAAGGCAATAAACCTTGAAATAAAATTGCAAGTGTTGGCCCGTTATGAGAGTGGTGAGAGTACGGTGTATATAAGACGGTCGATGCAACTCAGTGAAAGCACATTGCGCACATCTGTGACAATGCAGAAAATATAAAGAAAAGTGCAAAAGCTGGTGTTAGTTTAAGTTTGGCTAAGTCTTCAAATGCTCGATACGATATTATGGAGATTGAAAAACATGCTATGTACGTGGATGAGCATAAAGAACTAACAGCAGACAAACTTGCCATATATCATCGTGAATGAAAAAGCAAGTGAGATTTATGAACACTTGAAATCCCAGGTGGAAGGTGAACTTGTAAAACCCTTTGCAGCTAGCCCTGGCTGGTTTGCAAATTTTCAGCATAGGTTTGGTTACCACCGAAAAACACAAGACAAGAGCACATCAGCTGATTTGGAGGCGGCAAAGCGGTTTCCTACCGAATTAAAGGCCATCATAGAGGAAGGGGGATATATGCAAAGCAGATTTTTAATATGGACAAAACTGCTTTATACTGGAAACGAATGCCAGACAGGGCGTATATGTCCATAGAAAAAAAACGTGCTTCAAGATATAAGGCAGCAAAAGATTGCTTTACCCTGCTGCTTGGTGCTAACGCTGAGGGCGACAAGAAGCTGAAGCCTGTAATATTCTATCACTCTGAAAATCCTCGTGCACTAAAGGGTTATTTTAAAGAGTTACTTCCAGTGCACTGGTATGCAAATAAGAAAGGATGGATAACTGGGAGTATTTTTAAAGATTTCTTGATGCATCTCCCAAACAAGTTAGAATTAGTGCAAGGGTCAGGATATACCCTTCAAAATTCTTCTCGTATTAGATAATGCACCAGCCCATCCTCTGTCAACTGCCGATCTTAACTCGAATATAAAAGTTGTGTTTCTGCCACCAAATACAACTTCAATACTCCACCCATTGGAGCAGAGGGCAATGCAAATAATGAAATCACATTACCTTAAGAATTCGTTTAAAGACCTCAGCAGGAAGACTGACGTCAGCATGGCCGACCTTGAAAAGCAGCTGATGCCCGTTATCTCTCAGTGATAAAGGTAAAGAAAAATGCGGTTAAGGATTACTGGAAAGAGTTCAATATCAAGCATGCCATGTGATATGTGAAGGATTCGTGGCCTGAAGTTACACAGTCAAGTTTGAATGGGGCATGGAAGGAGCTTTGCTCGCGGTATGTAAACTCACTTGAGGGTTTAAATCTCAATGATTGGCTGTCAAGGACGAGAGTTGAGTGCGTTCCGCTCGCACAACGTGTGGGATTATCTGACGATGATGAGGAGGATGTGGATGCCCTGCTTGCTTCCCACACAGAGGAATTGACTGCCAAGGATTTGAACGATATGGAAGGTCAGCGACGTGAGAAGAGGGAGGGAAAGGAGGCAGCACTTCATGAGACCCCCATGAAAGCATTTGCTGTGCAAAGATTGACTCAATTTTTCCACTATATAGATACAGCCTTGGATATTTTGGATAAAGACGATCCTAATATAGAGCATGCAGGCTTGACGTCTCGAAAGACTATGCATGATGTTGCCTGCTACAATGAACTTTTGAAAGAAAATAGGAGGATTGCACGGCAGGCGACTCTTGATGCCTACTTCTCAACCAAAACAAGTGATTCTGATGACTCTCAGCCCAGCACATCTAAGCAGTATGAACCCCAACAACAACTAGGGGTTAGCTCTCCCCATTCCTCCTCCTCTTCTCCTCCCTCTCCTACCACTTAAGTCACCTCCTCACTGCTACCCCGCTCATCCCAGTATGCCTGTTGCCCATCGTATATAGAGTACACCTGTGTAATATTTTCAGTTTTATTTATGTTGTATCTTTAATACTGTACTACAGTATTATATTCAGGCATCGCATAATAAAAAAGTTTTCTGGTCTTGCTTTTGTTCATTTATTAATGTTATCGTCTCCCACCGCTTATGTCACATGCTCGCTGCCACTACGCTTGTCGCCTGTTGCTCGCCATATATAGAGAGTATAATGTGCTTAATATTTCTTATTTACATCATTACTGTAATTCAGGAGTTCCATAATGAAAAAAATATTTAATTTTCTAGTACTGCCTATCTTAATTTTTTTTTATGTTACAGTATCTATATTTATTTTTGCAGCTAGGGGTTCATGCTAATGTTTCACCCTCCTCTTCTCCTACCGCTTATGTCACCTGCTCGCCGCCACCATGCTCGTTGCCTGTTGCTCGCCGTATATAGTGAGTACAATGTGTTTAATATTTTCTATTTACATTACTATAATTCAGGCATTGCATAATTTTAAAAAAATTAGTTTTCTAGTCTTGCTTTTGTTAATTCTTTTTATGTTACAGTATCTTTATTTATTTTTGCAGCTAAGGGTTCGTTCTATCGCTTCCCCCTGTTCTCCTACCACTTATGTCACCTGCTCGTCGTATATAGAGTGACTGGAATGTGTTTAATATTTTTTATTTACTTCATTACTGTAATTCAGGCTTCGCATAACGAAAAAAAAATTAGTTTTCTAGTCTTGCTTTTGTTTTTTTTGTGTTACAGTATCTTTATTTTTGCAGCTACGGGTTCGTTCTAACGCTTCCCCCTCCTCTTCTCGTACCGCTTAAGTCATGTGCTCACCACCACCATGCTCGTCCCCTGCCTGTTACTCACCGTATATAGTGGGTAGAATGTGTTTTATATATTTTTTTTTTACAGTAATTCAGGCGTTGCATAATGAGAAAAAAATTTATTTTCTACTCTTGCTTTTGTTAATTTTTTATTTTATCTTTGTTTACGTTTGCAGATAGGGGTTCGTTCTCAGGCTTCCCCCTCCTCTTCTACCGCTTAAGTCACGTGCTCTCCGCCACCGCGCTCATCCCATGCCTGTTGTTCACTGCATATAGAGAGAGAGTAGAATGTGTTTTATATATATTTTTTCTTTACAGTAATTTAGGCATTGCAAAATGAAAAAAAATCTAGTTTTCTAGTGTTCCTTTTCTTCACCTCTTTATTTTCTTTTTTTAACGATTGCAGATAGGGGTTCGTTCTCCCGCTTCCCCCTCCTCTTCTCCAACTGCATAATAGAGAGCGTTAATTTGTTTACTTTAGAGTATCTATTTATAAATCTGTATATCTCTGATACTGTACACTATTTGTATTTTAATATACATAAGTACAGGTATTTCAGCTCTGTTATGTACTAGTAAAATATATTCTACTTATATTATTTCTTTGGCATAGTGTGTTTATGTACAGTTTTTTGGAACGTATCTATTCCTATTACCATTATTCCTTTTGGAAATTGACTATTTATATTAAGCAAAATTATATTACGCGAGCCTTTTGAAAACCTATCATCGCGTTATTTCAAGGAGACAGTGTATATATATATATATATATATATATATATATATATATATATATATATATATATATATATATATATATATATATATATATATATATATATATATATATATAAAACCCAGCCACTGAGGGGGCAAGCCACCCTCAACTTGGTGCCAGTCCCATGCCCGGGTAAATGGGGAGGGTTGGCGGCAGGAAGGGCATCTGGCCATAAAAACTTTGCCAAAACCAAAATATGGCCAGTGGAGAAAACGAGAATAGACACCATGCTAGGGCGTTCCCCGTAGGCGATGCGTTGGGGCTTTGCCTGACCCCTCCAGAAAGACAGCAAGAGCTACCCAGTCATGGGCGGGCTGGTTAAAGGGGCAAGCTTGAGGGAGGGTGTCAGATAAGGTGTTGCGGGTGGGAACTCTTAATGTGTGGACGATGACTGGGAAGGGGCGAGAATTGGTGGACCTGATGGAGAGGGGGACACTTGGAGTGCTTTGTGTGCAGGAGACTAGGTGGAGAGGAAATAAGGCGTGGGTAGTGGGTCTTCTTCTTCTTCGTCTACATCTTTTCCCACTTTTATGTGGGGTCGATGTTTCTGGCCAGTGTTCTCCATATGTTCCTGTCCCATACCTCATCACCCAACAAACATTTAAAACTCAGGTCGTCACACCTACGCTTTGGTCTCCCCCTCCCTCTCCTACCCTGTTGCAATTTGTTCTATAGTGGAGCAAATGAGGAAGGGAGGAATGGTGTAGGAATAATACTATCCAAGGACCTGAAGGAAAGCTTACTTGGAGTAAATAGAAAGAGTGACATAATTATGAGTTTAAAAGTGGGATTGGGAGAAACGATAGTCAATGTAGCATGTGCCTATGCCCCACAAACTGGTTGTACAGCCGAGGAGAAGGATGTATTTTGGGAGGAGATGGACCAGGAGTTTAGAACAACTCCTACAATGGAGAGGGCAATTTTGGGAGGAGATCTAAATGGCTACTTAGGAACTGGGAGGGCTGGGATAGGTAGAGTTCATGGGGGGTGGTCGAGAGAAATAAAGGGGGAGAGAGGGTGATTGATTTTGCAGAGGCATTTGATCTGGCATTGGTCAACACCTACTTTGAGAAAAAGGAAAACAGATTGATTACATACAGTAGTGGTGGGAGGGAGAGGCAGATAGATTTACTGTTGTGTAGGAGAGACCATCTGGAGGAGATTAGCGACTGTAAAGTAATAAATGGGGAGAGTGTAGCAGTGCAACATAGGATACTAGTAATTGATTGCAGGCTCAGGAAATGTAGGAAAAGTAAGAAGCCGAGGATGGACCCAAAGATAAAGTGATGGAGATTGAAAGATGCAGAGCTGAGAGCTATGTTAGGGGAAGAATGTTGGAAGCGATAAGGTTGCATGAGGATGTACAAGAATGGTGGACAGGGAATTGCATCGGGATAAAATTCAGCCCCCATATCCAACTTAGGGTCGAACAGCTTAACACCAGCAAATGAGCACAAAAAAAAGTGGGCGATGTTTCTTCTTCCCCCTTTCCTAATTTCATAGAGTTTAAGCTGTTTACTGGCAGGAACTGCTGTGGTTGGACACCACAGTGGGGGGTTGGGGCTTGCCCTGGCTGACGAATACCCATTGTATTGAAATGGAAATAAAGTTTGTTTGTTTTGTTTGTTTTTTTATTGCTTTCTCCTGAAAGAAGAGGAGGCTCACCGGGATGCGCCATCGATGATGGTCATCCAAACAAAGCACTAATAACATCATAATGTTGAAAGTATGTAAGCACAGTGAATATGCACAATAAACAATATGGCAGACAAGAGGTTGCTTGCTTATTGTTCTCATTGGTCCTTTTGGCTTCTCTATTTCTCCAATATCTATATTTGGTAATTCTGTGAATAAATTAAATCTAATCCCTTCAAATAACCAAATCCATAAACAAAGAAATAAATGAAACCATTAACCTGATATATATGTATACAGCAATGCCATGTGACAATTCTTTCGCCAATCTCAGCAAATTTTTTGACATAAAGACCGTATTTATGGCTAATTTGGAAATAAATTTAATCTAATTCCTTAAAATAAGCAAATTCACAAACAAATAAATAAATACTGTAAAACCATTAACTTGATATATATGTATACAAAAATATCGTGTGACTTCTTTCGTGAGGCTCAACAAACTATTTGCATAAAATCATATATATTCATATACTTATATGAAGCCATTAACTATACATCTACGAATACAGCAGTGCTGCTATGTACATAATAATGCGGCGTTACGACGTATTTTTCCTCCACACACAATCTGTTCCCCGAGCAAAGTTCGTATTTACGACGCAAACCACATAGGTAAAAAAATATTATTAATAATATATGGGAGATACATCATATCCACGAAACATCGTAAGTTGAGGACATTGTAAGCAATGGACCCCCTGTATATATGAAAAAAAATATTTTATGTCCATCACTGACCTGTTCAACAGCTGTCTCATCACTTAGAATTGCTTGCATCTGGTCACACATGATTGCAATGACAAAGAGACCGAAGAGGATGCTCTCCATGCTTAATATTACCGAGTGTAACCTGCACATAAATAATATACAATCTATTATATAATCACTACATTTTGTTACATACCTCTCTGTATAACTATCAAGGAACATTCCATATAAACGCAGTCAACTTTTTCCAACACGTTATTTCAGTCACAAATATAAATATAGTATGACATATTAAAAGCATGGAATAATAATAATAATAATAATAATAATAATAATAATAATAATATTAATAATAATAATAATAATAATAGCAATAATGGTAATATTTCTAAATTTTTTATCCTTAATGCACTCAGGCAAGAATAATTCTACTACTCTTAACAGGAAACCAGAAGCAATCAATATCACCTACAAAGCCTGAGTGTCCTACCTAATACATGTAAGAAACATTACAAAAATCAGGTAATAGGGAAAGCAAATAATATTAACAAGAGCAAGTGCTAATCACCTTGAATTAGGAAACTGAAAAATACAAATTAGTAAAAGTACAGTACTGAGATATAGAGACATGCTTAAATAAATAAGTAAATACATAAAGAACCAAATAAAATATCAAATAATTTAATCATGAATTTATAAGTACTCAGCGTGAATGTTACTTACAATCGATTTTGCTTCACAGCCATTTCTTTGGAGCAATCAGGACAATCCTTGATCCATGAATACGCAATTAAGCTCAAGCTATATATGGACATTAGTCCAACAAACATAAGAAACTGCAAAAAATACTTTTGATTCCATTCTCCAACACAGTTGTTAATCCTGAAAAACAAGGGAGTTTATGATAAAAACCAATAATATAGTGAATGTATACAGAATATTACATTCGATTCAAAGACTGTTCGTTTATAACATGCATAGTACACTTTTATACTATTAGCTTCAAAACGAATGAAAGTATCTAAAATCTTAAAATGTTTCATATGAAAATATCATAATGTCATATTGTAAAATATTTCATAATGCATTACAATATTATACAATATTATACAGTTGTATGCCTCTGTTTAATGATGTTTACTTTATTATAAAAGAAAATACCAGAGCATGTATTCCAAATGATAGTTTCTGAAAACATTATAAAACCAATTTTTAATTTGGGATCTCTTCTTAAACAACTAATGTTGCTAATTTAGTTCTTATATTCAGAGTCATTCCAAATACTACCAGGGGCAATGATGATCCATTCGTCTAATACACCTCTGACATATGCGACAGTGGTGCGCTCGAGGAGGCCTGTACATTTCACAACGTGCGCATACTGTCCAATCATCATTCTTCTCACCACCTACAATGAAAGGAAATTTAAATTGTAATGCTACAAAATTAAAAACAAGCATAATGTCCTTTCCATGTGCTTGCAATTCATATATGACCTAATTTTAAAAACAGCTTAATTGAAGGAAAAACTAGTTGAGCATGGAATGACACATCTAATTTTAAACAGTCATGAAGACAGCATTTTGAAAATAGCCTTGTTTTCATACCCAAGGAAAGCATGAAAAAGAATGAAATATTACAACAAGAATAACACTTTTAAATCTTTTTAAAAGCACTACTTTTATTTAAATCTGGGTACAGCCAAATTTGTCCTTAATAATAACATTATCTAAATTGCTAGTTTTTCATCAAGTCACCTTAAATAATAAAAAAAATATTGTATAAGCCACTAAATAACCACATCATCTTATATTCATCTCCTTGATAGAGTTGAATCACTTATACTTATCTTCTTGATAGGGTTGAATATAAAGCAATCAGACTCATCAATAACCCTTCTCTTACTTTTAATCTGGATTCTCTTTCTCTTCGCCATAAGGTATCATCCTTTCTGCTTTTCTATTGGTATTACTTTCATCACTGCTCTGATGAGTTGGCAAGTTGCATCTCTCCCAAACTGCCGAGGCCACGTAACACTCGCAAAGTGGCCTCATCTCACACGTACTGTGTGGAGATTTGTAGCTCGCGGATTGGTGGGTGCAGCGACTGCTTCTTTCCATCCACTTCCAGACTCTGGAACTCTCTTCCTCTTTCTGTCTTTTCCAATTCTTATGACCTATCTTCCTTCAAAATGCAGATCTATCGTCATCTCAGGGCCTAATCCAGCCAAATCTCTAGGTCCTCGGTGCTTTGACGAGTATTTCAGCCTGTCGTTTTCCTATTGTGTATCATTCCCTTATTTCAGTATTGGCCTTAACCTTCTATTTTTTCTTTGTCTTAATGTTTTATTTGTGCCTGGGCCAGATGGGGGCAATTTTTTTGCCTGTTGCAGTGTCACACACATACACACACTGTCATTCCCAACTTTCCTCATGCCTTATATCATAACATTCCGAATCTCTTCTTTTAATAATTACTCTATATCTTTCATTAAATTTTCCCTATTACGGCTGCAATTATCTTTACTGTACATCTGCAATCAGTATAATAATAACCAATATCTCTAGAAGGCTATTTCTTTCCTTTCACTGCAAATCTGCTATCCTTGGTTATAGTGTTACTCTATTTACAATTAAACTTTTGTTCCAAGTACTGATATGTTACAGCAAATTTCATACTTGTTAACAGGAAGAGACAAAATATGCAGACTCAAAGAGTATTCATATTTATACATTCGTAATGATATACAGCTGATATGCATGACGGCATTCCCGTCTCATTTTCAACATCTGTAAATTGTATTTACACAGAGCGACAAAAACATATCACTATTCAAAAACAGAGTGCCCATGATACTTGGAAATGGGTTATATTTAGTCTTTTTTCTATCCAGAAAAGTATAAGTAACAATATCATTACATTATACTTTAAGGACAGTAACAGCATATGAAAAGAAATTAAGGAATGAAGACTTCTTTCCAATCAAGACACTGAAAGTCCATAGCGCTTTTTTAAGCCAAGCTACCTATATTTCATTCTGATATATAAGAATATATAAATAATATTATACAAGGTAATACACAATAAAATATACTGTATATGAAAAGCAAGTGTAAGCATGCTTGCATGTGATGATACAGAATTTTGTACACTCACAAACAATTTCATATAACTCAACATTACAATAAAGTAATCTATGAATGCTATGTTAAGTACTGACTAAGCTTTATAAAACAAATATATCAAAGAAAAAGTAGATAATGTACTAATAGTAAAATTACAAATACCATTAATTTTTCCTAGTTTTATAAGGAAAATATTATGATACCAAATAGGATCATCTTGCTCTATCATACTAATTACATTATCCAGTCACAAACAGAGAATATAGACTGCTAGATTACTGAAGTAATATGATAATAAATCAAATTACCTAACTAACAATGCATGTAGATAATATAAATCATGAATAAATCTAATACAATACATATAATACTTACATTTTCAAACAAGAGATCAAATATTAAAGGATTCCTCTCAAAGTCAAAAAGAGTACATAAACTAGTATCAATAGCATCAGGACCTATACCCACTTCAGCATAGCAATCATAGCTAGTCTTGGGAAAATAGTCCACAAAAAAAGGTTACAGGATAGGTGGCAGTAGTGTTGTATGGTATTCCCATCTGCTTAATTAACCCCATACATTATCTTCGTTGCTCCATTCTTAGAACCAGCAAAGTACGGGGGGAACAGGAGCACTTAATGGTCACCCTTCCTACATTCTGATATTTTATGAGAGACCTAATGATCCAATCCCTACATATCAGGAAAGCAAATAAACACTGGAATTCCTCAAGTAATTTTTACATGCTTGCTGGAAAAATATATACCCAACAATGAGAGAGCTGCCAGAAAATAAGTAGAAATAATCCATGGCATTAAGCTGATAGCAAAGTAGCCTATCTTGCATAAACAATATGTCATTAACAATAACAAGTAAAAATATATTGTAAAATATCAAATTCTTTGGAATATGTGCCAACAGCAGTGTGTCCTCCCTAAATAAAGTATATCAAGGAATAATGTAGGTGGTAGGGAGCATTGCAAATGCCATTGGAAGCATATTAAGCTAGATACAATAACTGGACATCTACATTATTGCCAAACCATCTCTTCCTGCAGATATCTCTTTTAAAAAGGACATAAAACTTGCGATATAAGTACTAAAATGTTTATAGAGTTAACATCTATAAAAACACACCCATGGTCAAATAAAATGACATATGAAGCACTGTACTTAACAATACTTATATAAACTTTATAGGCCACAGACTGACACACCCAGTTAGGCTTAGTATGATGAAACTCAGAAATGCTAACAGCAATTATTATGCTAAAATTAGCCTAAAACACTAACATTAACCAACTAAAGTTATCATAAAGGGAATTTCCAGTGAAATTTTGCTATGATATGCTAGGGTAGGAGCAACAGTAGGATAATGGTGTAGTTGGTTCTGTCCTCTAAGTAGCAAACAGTGACTTACACTCATATTCGATAAGAGCAGCTGCAAGGATATCATAACGACAATATGTATTCAGGTGCAAAACTGTCTCTAAACTAATATGACATTACTTAACATGCATAAAGGATAAAGCTCCACTCACTAGGCTATCAATATATTTTCTGAGTTTTCATTAAAAAGTAGAAAAGGTTCTGAGGAGTAAATAAATTTACAATAACAATTAACAAGAAAAGGGGATTAGATGAAACCTATGTTAATTGATTAAAATAATATATTCCAAACCTCACAGTACAAAGCAATCTCTTATGAATATCCAAGGCCATGCCACTGCCACTATTTGACAAGTAAAAAAGCTTCACCAACAAGGAAAATAATGCAAAACAGTAGGAACTGTGAAGAAGATAAAGAATCTGAACATACTACATGAAGCCCACTTTAACATATTATCCAATTTAATGAACTATATTGTCAAAAGAGAAAATATTCATGGAGATATGAGTAATGAAAAAATATTGCATATACTGTACAGTATAACAAGGCAACTCCGGAAATGCATAAGAACTAAAAGTAAAAGCAGGCGACGATAGGGAGAACTCCATCTCTAGACGTATGTTTATGTTTGATTTGAGGTCATTCCCTCTGCATCTAGAGTAAAGCCAGTAGGTGGTTCAATAAACAATGCCGACTTTCCATGACTTTAGCTGGCTGAATACAGTAAAGAGTGAAATGCAGTGATAAAGATGGGGAAGTCCCCAATAGTGCAGTCTATACTATCCCTGTCAGGTTTGATGGCAGATATTAGTAATTGAAATGTTAGACGAAATATTCAATAAAAGATTATAAACAACTTGCTGCATAAGTCACTTACCAGCATGCATATCAGAAAAATCCACTCTGCTCTGAGGAAGTGGAACGATGCCAGGGTCACTAAATACTGCTCTCACATGAGCCATCACAGTTAAAAAGACCAGAGTATTGAAGAGCAAAGCATGAAACGCACCCCACAGACTGTAAGATAATGAATAATAACTATATTACCGGCTTGCTACACTACAGAACTGATGTTATATAAATCTGTATTTTAACAACATAAACACAATAAAAAAAAATTTCCGAAAATTAGCCGTTTGTTTCATATAAAAAAAAATATTCTTACTGGTCACAATACAGACAGTAACAAAACTGTTTCTCCACATTAATATCAGATATCTGAATTCTGAGAAGATTATTGTGCTTACAACTGTAAAGTCATACTAAATGAATTCAACATAATTTAAAGTGACCACTTACCAGGTAAAGTAAGGATAAATGTAAATGCAATGTTCATAAAGGCAAAGTATCCTAATATATATAAAATATAACATAAAATACAGTATTTCCTAGCAGTAATGGTAAAATTAAATATGTAATAAAATAAATTATACTGGAACACTTATTAATCAGTTTGTGAGAGGTTCTTCAATAGGAAAACAATAGGTACATGAGACTATCAACGAAGGAATTATCTCTGTATCTTGGAAAGTCACTTACACCTTTACCTACCCTACAGTGTTTTCTTCAGAATATTAAGGCCATAAACTGGAATAAATGCAAGTTATTTATTTGTTTGTGTATGAGGGCTACAATTCCCCTTTTGAAAGGGTGGCCGAGCCAAAGCACACACAGCTACCACCATCAAATTCCATAGTCAAGAAACAGCTTATTTCTGAACATATAGGCAAGGATATTAAATTGCAGGCAGCATACATTATGGTAGTTGAAGACAAAATATATTCAAGGTTATGTGGAATTCAGAGCAGTCAAGTTTTTTTTTCTTTTTTAAGTGTGACACCGGGACAGGCAGAATCTGCCCTCATCAATAAAGGTCCGGGCACGAGAAAATACCAAGACGAAGGAATAGAAAAAAGGTTAAGGGCAAGGCAGAGATGAGGTAATGTCACACAAAGGAAAACGACAGACAGAAAAAAAAGAGTCAAAGTACACAGGACCCAGAGATATGGAGGACTAGGCTCTAAGATGATGATAGATCTGCTTTTTGAAGGATGAAAGGTCATAAAAATTAGGAAAGACAGAAGGAGGAAGAGAGTTCCAGAGTCTGGAGGTAGATGGGACGAAGCAGTCGCTGTACCGACCAATCCGCGAGCTACAAATCTCCACACAGTACCTGTGAGATGAGGCCGCTTGGCGAGTGTTACGCAGCCTCGGCAGTGGAGGAGGGATGCAACTCGCCAACTCATCAGAGCAGCGATGGAAGTAGTAGCGATAGAAAAGTGAAAGGGAAGATACCTTAAGGCGAAGAGAGAGAGAATCCAGGTTAGAAGTAAGAGATGGATCATTAATGAGTCTGACTACCTTAGATTCAACCCTATCAAGAAGATAAGTAAAGGAAGAAGCACCCCAGATGTGTGAGCAGTATTCTAAGCAGGGGCGGATATGGATTCTAAGTTGGTGGCTCATATCTAATTTACATATCATGATCCCTTTCAAATGAAATACGAAAGGACTGACAATAGCCTCAACTTTTATTTTTAACTCATTTAGTATGGAAATAAATTACTTGAAGCATTAATTATTACTTTGCTCTAGGCTCGGAGCTTTAGTCATTATCATGTGACTATCGCTTCCAGTGATATATAATTACTGAATGCTCACAGTTATAGCCGCTATGGGCCGTCCTTTGGACAAGGGCCCGTGCCAACACAAGGTTGGCTTTACTCTCAAACAACAAACAACAGTCATAGCCAATTCCACCCAATCTCCCTCCACCAGGTTTTTCTTCAATAACTTGCAATTATTGAATAGTAAAAAAAATTAATATTTGGATGATTTTTGTGACACCAAATTCCCCACTGCTTATGAAAGGATTTTGAGTATTATACAATTATACCAAGATTTGTAGCTCGTGGATTGGTCAGAGCAGCAACTAATTCATCTCATCCACCGACACACTCTGGAACTCTCTTACTCATTCTGTCTTTCCTAATTCTTATAAACGATCTCCCTTCAAAACGTAGATCTACTGTCATCTTAGGACCTAATCCTGCCATATCTCTGGGTCTTCCGTACTTCAATTATTCTTTCAGCCTGTCCTTTTCCTATTGTGTATCATTCCCTTATTTCTGCCTTGTCCTTAGCCTATACTTTTTCTGTCTTCATTTTTTTTTTTTTTGCCCAGGCCACATGAGGGCAATGTTCTTGCCAGTCCCAGGCCACATGAGGGCAATGTTCTTGCCAGTCCCAGGCCACATGAGGGCAATGTTCTTGCCAGTCCCAGTATCAAACTCATAAAAAAAAGTACATTGTAAATATCTGTACATGCATTTAGTGTGTGAATGATTCTGTCAATATTACTTATGATTATTATTAAGAAATTTTCCTTCTAATCACTTTTAAGTACAATTTTTTACGTGCATCTCAGGAGATGTAAATGATGACCTGTCTGGGTTAGCAGCAATTTAGTTGAATAAGTTTGATACGTTTGAGGTCAAGTTAGATTATTTCATAATAGAATGCTAGGTAGGGTTGGATTATATAGCTTTACAAAATGTTTTTCTCGTCCTTTATATTGTGATATGAATGATTCTGACATTTTTTATTAATATTTCTATTCAAATTAAAAAAAATTCCAGCTTAGCACACAAGTACTAAACTTATAATAAACATCAAACAATACTGGCGACACATTTAGCCTACATTACTGGCGGTTAATTGTAGTCTGTTAATCACTGTATGTCTCTGAAAATATTAGGCATATATAGCCACTGGCATGAAGCTGATTTTGCATGAGAATCGCTTTCTGTGTAACAATTAGTCTCCATTCAAATGTGTGTGGACTCAGATATGTTGGCACTCAGAGATTATTGGCTGGATGCCCTTTCTAGCACCCCACAGCATCAAAGGCACATCAGTCGCTTCCCGACTCATGCACTCTACCACTGAGCTACTGGAGCCCCTAAAATATTTTTTATAAAACAAAAATCAATAATAATAACAGATTGTGGATAGCTGCACACAATGCCAGGCATTTTGTTTCTAGACTGGATCATATCAAAAGCCAACATCTCTGGTACCAATACACGTCCAAACATAAATATTGAACCTAGTAAATAATCGAACAAAAACAATTTAGGCTAAATACAATAATATTAATTCAAAAGATCCTAACGAAAATAGTGATTTGAACAAATCTGACCTTCAAATCCGTCAGATATTACTCCTAACCCAACTTAACCTTACTGAACTTTACCTAACCTGACTTATCTCACTCTAGCATAACCTAATAAAAAAACGAGTAATTTACAATGGAAATTGAACGTTAGATTCGTTCAAATAACATTAACAATCTTAAAATTCGGAGACATATTGAAACCGAAAGAGCCGCGCGAAATTATGTAAAAAAAAGGTGGTTAAGATTAGTTTTATGCACCACTTTTATTCCTACCTGCGAGACTGTGTTGCCACCACTTACTGAAATGTAAAGTGCTGATGTTTAAACACCAAAATTCGTCCTTTTAAGGTACGTATGGCTTCAAATTGCAGTTAGGTTAGGTTGGTTTTGGTTTGTTTGATTAGGATATATCAGTACCCACCGCCGCCCACCAATTCCGGCCCTAACACAAAAAACTTTTCCGAAGTAAGCAATTATCAGATTAATAAAAAAAAAAATATATTGCAATCTATAAGAAAAAAAATTGCTTAGTCCAAAGTTAGAGAGTGCATAAAACGAATCTTAACCCTAATGGCTAAATATATAACGATTGCCAAGGTCCAAGTTATGACAATTTCCGTATGGTTTAAATATCTTCTAGGAACTCCACCATATATAATTTCTTCTAATTCCTCTGAATATAAAAAAAAATACACAAAATCCAATATCAATATTCTTCTTGCCAAGCTGGGTAGTCGAAGAGGGCCAAGATGAATGACTATATAGAGAAATCAGGAAATTTACCACATATGCATTATTTGCAATTTAAACAGCACTTTTACCTCTCCAACATGGTCTGGAGCACAACCCAATGAACTATGACGTAATCTGCATAGAATATAGCTGTGTAGGTAAGTATAAGACAGGTAATTCCACAGGGATCCCCTCTAAAGACAGCCATGTTGTTGTTGACATCTCCCTTCTTACCACCGATTCTTCTTCTTCCTTCTCTCAGTCACTGCTCTCACTTCAAGGGAGCATGTATGTAAATGTCAACAAACCGGAACGACCTAATCATTACCGAAATATTTTATATTAATTTACTTAGCAATATATTATTGCTAAGGCGATACTACTTTGAAAAAGTTATTTGAACGACTCACAACATACGTTCATTTTAGAAAGCTTTACATAATCACTCCCTCAACACATTTATCTGTAAAAATAGTAAACACAGGCACATCTCAATTTATTTTCTGATAGGAATGGAATGTGTACGGCGTGAAGTTAACAAGATAAATTTGGGATCAGTCCCATAGTGGGTACCAGATTTCATTTTAGGTTCTAACTCTCAGACAGAGGAAAAAAAAGCAGGTTAACATAATCTAATGAATCTGTGGTTAGGTTAACGTACCTTTTGTCTCAGTCCAAGATAAAACACCACAAAATTATATCAGATGCCTTTTTTGGGATTTATCGTAAAGATAGAATTGTGGTGGTTACATAAATTAATAAATATTGTTTGCTTACGCATAAACAACGTTATTAAATACCTTTGCGATTAAACAGCCAGTACTGAATCTATACCTTATAAAAAAAATACTGTATCTTTTACATACATGCACACACACACAGCTACAGGTCCTGATGACATATCCCCTCATGTGCTTAAAAAATGCGCAAACACAATATCAGTGGCACTAAGTATCATATTTAAGGAGTCATTGGAGTCGGGGGAGATTCCAAGATGCTGGAAACAAGCAAATGTGATACCTATCTTCAAAAAGGGAAGGAGGGATACGGCTCTGAACTATAGACCAGTTTCCTTGACCAGCATAGTTTGCAAACTTATGGAGAAACTACTAAGGAAACATATCTCTCTTCACTTGGAATCCTTCAACTTTTTGTCAGTGAGGCAACATGGCTTCAGAGAAGGAAGATCAACAGTAACAAACTTATTAGAATTTTATGATGAGGTAAGCCAAATCTTACAGGAAAGAGAGGGTTGGGCAGATTGCATATTCCTAGACTTCCAGAAAGCGTTTGACACTGTTCCACATGGGAGACTTATTAGGAAGCTGCAATCAATGGCTAGAATAGGTGGAAATGTCTTGGAATGGATAAAAACTTACTTAGAAGGAAGGGAACAGAGGGTTAGAGTAAGACACTCAGTGTCTGAATGGAGAAGAGTTAGTAGTGGAGTTCCACAGGGTTCAGTTTTAGGGCCACTTTTGTTCCTTGTATATGTAAATGACCTACCAGAGTCTGTAAATTCATTCATGAATATGTTTGCAGATGATGCAAAGATTGTGAAGAAAGTAAAAAACGAGAACAATGGTAGAGAACTTCAGGAGGATCTAAATAATCTGCATGAGTGGTCAGAAAAGTGGCTAATGAAATTCAATACCTCAAAATGTAAGGTAATGAGAATGGGTACAAGTGCAAGAAGGCCCAAGCTTGACTACTCGGTGGCTGGAGTACAGCTTCAGGAGACAGAAAATGAGAGAGATCTAGGAGTAAACATATTGGCAGATTTGTCTCCAGAAATACATATAAATGGCGTAGTAAGGGCAGCATATGCATTCTTATCAAATGTAAGGGTAGCCTTCAGGCACATGGACAAGGAAATGTTCAGAAATATTTATGTAACCTATGTGAGGCCAAAACTCGAATATGCAGCCCCCTTTTGGAATCCGCACTTGAAAAAGCACATAGCTAAGCTTGAAAAAGTTCAAAGACATGCCACGAAACTGGTGCCAGAAATACGCAATCTCGGTTATGATGAGAGGCTGAGGGAATTAGACATGCCATCACTCGAAGCTAGAAGAGTAAGGGGGGATATGGTGACAGTCTTTAAATTCCTTCATGGTTATGATAGAGTGGATAGGGATCGATATTTCGATATGGCTGGCTCTAGAACTAGAGGTCATAGTTTGAAGCTTCGGAAGAAAACTTGTTTGCAGGATGTAAGGAAATACTTTTTCAGTGTAAGAGTAGTTGATAATTGGAATTCGCTAAGCGAGGAGGTAGTTAATGCTACCTCAATCCATAGTTTTAAGGACAGGTATGATAAGTATCACTAAGTCTAAAAATGGAACCGATCAGGAGACGGGAAGATACGAGCTTTGGGCTCTTTCCCGTAAACACAATTAGGTAATCACAATTAGGTAATCACAACACACACAAACACACACACACACAATTCAAAAAAGTGTTCATTAGACGATACAGAACACAGGAAGAGATGGGAAAGATCAAAAACTTGTTGGAATAGGCAAGAAGGTTAAATGAGGAAAGGAATGAAGAAGAGAAGAAAAATTTTCATTTCAGAGTTCTTCCAGACAAAGGAGAGATAATGAAGATAATGACAGAAGATCAGGGGATGGATTAGCTGGTAAGGCAGTAGAATTAAAAGATAGGATTCACAACAATAAGGCGGATATAGTAGCAATTACAGAGACTAAGTTGAGTGAGGACATAAACAGTGTCACAGTTTTTCCTAAGGGCTTCAGAATATTAAGGGTTGAAAGATCTGAGAGGACTGGAGGAGGGATAGCACTGCTCATAAGTGAAAGGATTCAAGTTGAAGAAATAAACTTGGCTATAGAAAGTGAGTTCAAGGAATTTCTTGTGGCTCGCATAAATACTGGGTCAGAGAGCATGATAATAACTGTTGTATATAACCCACCAAGGAACCGGAATAGGCTAGAAGTTTATGAGGAAAGTCATATAGATACTATTGATGTCATAAACTCAGTTGTTAACATGGTACAGGAGAGAAAATGTAGGATTTTGATTATGGGAGATTTTAATCATAAAGAGATAGATTGGATAAATCTTGACCCACACAGTGATGAGGACTCATTTGGGGCAAGATTCCTAGATTGCGTACAAGGGAATTTCCTACACTGACATGTAATGGAATCAACGAGGGCGAGGGGTGAAAATGAGCCATCACTACTTGATCTAGTATTCACAGATAATGTGTTGGATATTGAAAAATTTGAGTATGAACCACCAATTGGAAAGAGTGACCACTGTGTGTTGTTGATGGAGTATATCATTGAAGATATTCTTCCTGAGAGTAGAGGCACTTAGGACATGAGGAGGAACTATCCGAAAGGAGATTGCATCAAAATAAATGAGCTTTTTGCAGTTATTGACTGGAGAACCTTATTTTACAACAAATCTGTACAAGAAATGTATGACATCTTTTGTGAGAAATATGGGAAGACAGTAGATTGCTGCATACCTGTCACCAAAGTAGGTGTAATTCATGCCAGAGAGAAATGATTCGATAATAAGTGTAAGAGAGCAAAGGAGTGGAGAGACAAATGCTGGAAAAGGTATAGGAGGAGAAAAAACATAAATGCCTGGCAAACTTACAAAAGAGCAAGAAATGACTACCTAAGTAAAAGGAGAGAGGCATAGAGAAACTATGAGAGGGACATCACCAGGAAGGCTAAAGAAAATCCCAAGCTTTTCCACAGCTTTTTCGGAGGAAAACTGAAGGTAAAAGAACAGGTTTTAAGGCTAAAGAGAGCGAGTGGAAGCATCACTGAGCCAGATGAAGAGATCTGCAAAGAATTGAACAAGAAGTTTCAGTCAGTAAGACTGAATTTCCAGTAGAAAATACCCCACCCCCTCAGATTGCAGAGATAGAAGCTCAAGGGCTGGTATTAGAGAACATCAACCTTACAGCCAAAGAGGTATGCAAAGCACTGATGGATTTAAATGTTCATAAAGCTACAGGTCCTGATGACATATCCCCTCATGTACTTAAAATATGCGCAAACTCAATATCAGTGGCACTAAGTATAATATTTAAAAAGTCACTGGAGTCAGGGGTGATTTCAAAATGCTGGAAACAAGCAAATGTGATACCTATCTTCAAAAAGAGAAGGAGGGATACGGCTCTGAACTATAGACCAGTTTCCTTGACCAGCATAGTTTGCAAAGTTATGGAGAAACTACTAAGGAAACATATCTCTCTTCACTTGGAATCCTTCAACTTTTCGTCAGTGAGGCAACATGGCTTCAGAGAAGGTAGATCAACAATAACAAACTTCTTAGAATTTTATGATGAGGTAAGCCGAATCTTACAGGAAAGAGAGGGCTGGGCAGATTGCATATTCCTAGACTTCCAGAAAGCGTTTGAAACTGTTCCACATGGGAGACTTATTAGGAAGCTGCAAGCAATGGCTAGAATAGGTAGAAATGTCTTGGAATGGATAAAAACTTACTTAGAAGGAAGGGAACAAAGGGTTAGAGTAAGACACTCATTGTCTGAATGGAGAAGTTAGTAGTGGAGTTCCACAGGGTTCAGTTTTAGGGCCACTTTTGTTCCTTGTATATGTTAATGACCTACCAGAGTCTGTAAATTCATTCATGAATATGTTTGCAGATGATGCAAAGATTGTGAAGAAAGTAAAAAACGAGAACAATGGTAGAGAACTTCAGGAGGATCTAAATAGCCTGCATGAGTGGTCAGAAAAGTGGCTAATGAAATTCAATACTTCATAATGTAAGGTAATGAGAATGGGTACAAGTGCAAGAAGGCCCAAGCTTAACTACTCAGTGGCTGGAGTACAACTTCAAGAGACAGAAAATGAGAGAGATCTAGGAGTAAACATACTGGCAGATTTGTCTCCAGAAATACATATAAATGGCGTAGTAAGGGCAGCATATGCCTTCTTATCAAATGTAAGGGTAGCCTTCAGGCACATGGACAAGGAAATGTTCAGAAATATTTATGTAACCTATGTGAGGCCAAAACTCGAATATGCAGCCCCCTTTTGGAAGCCACACTTGAAAAAGCACATAGCTAAGCTTGAAAAAGTTCAAAGACATGCCACGAAACTGGTGCCAGAAATACGCAATCTCAGTTATGATAAGAGGCTGAGGGAATTAGACTTACCATCACTCGAAGCTAGAAGAGTAAGGGGGATATGGTGACAGTCTTTAAATTCCTTCATGGTTATGATAGAGTGGATAGAGATCGATATTTTGATATGGCTGGCTCTAGAACTAGAGGTCATAGTTTGAAGCTTCGCAAGAAAACTTCTTTGCAGGATGTAAGGAAATACTTTTTCAGTGTAAGAGTAGTTGATAAATGGAATTCGCTAAGCGAGGAGGTAGTTAATGCTATCTCAATCCATAGTTTTAAGGACAGGCATGATAAGTACCACTAAGTATAAAATGGAACCGATGAGGAGACGGGAAGATACGAGCTTTGGGCTCTTTCCCGTAAGCGCAATTAGGTAAGCACACACACACACACACACACACACACACACACACAGGGTTGTAGATCTGATAAGAAAGCTTGGAGTAGTATGTGGTCCTGAGGATATTGTAAACATACACCAACTAGGTAAATATTCGAGGGAAGGAAAGCCGAGACCAACAAAAGTAACCTTTGAGAGAGGGGAAACATGTAGGGAAATATTGTTGAGAAAAAAAAGTCTAAAAGACCTTCAAGAATGCAAAGAAGTGTTCATTAGACGATACAGAACACAGGAAGAGATGGGAAAGATCAAAAACTTGTTGCAAGAGGCAAGAAGGTTAAATGATGAAAGAAATGAAGAAGAGAAGAAAAATTTTCGTTAGAGAGTACTTCCAGACAAAGGGGAGATAAAGAAGATAATGACAGAAGATCAGGGGATGGGGCCTCATTAAGATTGTTATACACAAATGCTGATGGATTAGCTGGTAAGGCAGTAGAATTAAAAGATAGCATTCACAACAGTAAGGCAGATATAGTAGCAATTACAGAGACTAAGTTGAGTGAGGACATAAACAGTGTCACAGTTTTTCCTAAGGGCTTCAGAATACTAAGGGTTGAAAGATCTGAGAGGACTGGTGGAGGGATAGCACTGCTCATAAGTGAGAGGATTCAAGTTGAAGAAATAAACTTGGCTATAGAAAGTGAGTTCAAGGAATTTCTTGTGGCTCGCATAAATACTGGGTCAGAGAGCATTATAATAACTGTTGTATACAACCCACCAAGGAACCAAAATAGGCTAGAAGTTTATGAGGAAAGTCATATAGGTACTATTGAAGTCATAAACTCAGTTGTTAACATGTCACGGGAAAAAAATTGTAGGATTTTGATTGTGGGAGACTTTAATCATAAAGAGATAGATTGGATAAATCTCGACCCACACAGTGGTGAGGACTCATTCGGGGCAAGATTCCTAGATTGCGTACAAGGGAATTTCCTACACCAACATGTAATGGAACCAACAAGGGCCAGGGGTGGGGATGAGCCATCACTACTTGATCTAGTGTTCACAGATAATGTGTTGGATATTGAAAATATTGAGTATGAACCACCAATTGGAAAGAGTGACCACTGTGTGTTGTTGATGGAGTATATCATTGAAGATATTCTTCCTGAGAGTAGAGGCACTTAGGACATGAGGAGGAACTATCCGAAAAGAGATTACATCAAAATGAATGAGCTTTTTGCAGTTATTGACTGGAGAACCTTATTTTACAACAAATCTTTACAAGAAATGTATGACATCTTTTGTGAGAAATATGGGAAGATAGTAGATTGCTGCATACCTGTCACCAAAGTAGGTGTAATTCATGCCAGAGAGAAATGGTTCGATAATGGGTGTAAAAGAGCTAAGAAGTGGAGAGACGAATGCTGGAAAAGGTATAGGAGGAGAAAAAACATAAATGCCTGGCAAACCTACAAAAGAGCAAGAAATGACTACCTAAGTAAAAGGAGAGAGGCAGAGAGAGATTATGAGAGGGACATCACCAGGAAGGCTAAAGAAAATCCCAAGCTTTTCCACAGCTTTATCAGACGAAAACTGAAGGTAAAAGAACAGGTTTTAAGGCTAAAGAGAGCGGATGGAAGCATCACTGAGACGGATGAAGAGATCTGCAAAGAATTGAACAAGGAGTTTCAGTCAGTATTTACAGTAGAAAATACCCCACCCCCTCAGATTGCAGTGATAGAAGCTCAAGGGCCGGTATTAGAGAACATCAACCTTACAGCCAAAGAGGTATGCAAAGCGCTGATGGATTTAGATGGTCATAAAGCTACAGGTCCTGATGACATATCCCCTCATGTGCTTAAAAAATGCGCAAACACAATATCAGTGGCACTAAGTATCATATTTAAGGAGTCACTGGAGTCGGGGGAGATTCCAAGATGCTGGAAACAAGCAAATGTGATACCTATCTTCAAAAAGGGAAGGAGGGATACGGCTCTGAACTATAGACCAGTTTCCTTGACCAGCATAGTTTGCAAAGTTATGGAGAAACTACTAAGGAAACATATCTCTCTTCACTTGGAATCCTTCAACTTTTTGTCAGTGAGGCAACATGGCTTCAGAGAAGGTAGATCAACAGTAACAAACTTATTAGAATTTTATGATGAGGTAAGCCAAATCTTACAGGAAAGAGAGGACTGGGCAGATTGCATATTCCTAGACTTCCAGAAAGCGTTTGAAACTGTTCCACATGGGAGACTTATTAGGAAGCTGCACTCAATGGCTAGAATAGGTGGAAATGTTTTGGAATGGATAAAAACTTACTTAGAAGGAAGGGAACAGAGGGTTAGAGTAAAGGTCGCTACACACGATCAAGTAAACTTGACAAGTATGCTTGATCAAGTGACTTGTTCAAGCAAACTGGACCGTCTGTATGGTGAGACTTGATCAAGTATTAGACTTGACAAGTCGCTTTAGGCATGATTGAATTTGAATCATGTCGTCAAGTCAAGTCTTGACTTGTTCAAGTCAACTGGACCGTGTGTACCAAAGACTTGATCAACTCTCCAAGTTGACCGAAATTCGGTAACCCCTGTCAGCTCAGCAATATCAGTGAATACACATTAGATGTATGGGGCAGTAGTGAAACAGCATCTTTACAATCTCAAGCTGTGATAAAGTTAATTATGTCTATTGGTAATAATGTCTATATGTTTTAATGCAACTTAATTATGAATTATTTGGTGTAGTGTGTTCGCGTGTGTGTACGAGTATCTGCGAGAGAGAGAGAGAGAGAGAGAGAGAGAGAGAGAGAGAGAGAGAGAGAGAGAGAGAGAGAGAGAGAGAGAGAGAGAGAGAGAGAGAGAGAGAGAGAGAGAATAGGTTCTCTTTTGTATGAGCTAAGCACTGATAAGCTGAGCTATGAAGAAATATATATATATATATATATATATATATATATATATATATATATATATATATATATATATATATATATATATATATATATACATATACATATACATATACATATATATATATATATATATATATATATATATATATATATATATATATATATATATATATATATATATATATATATATATATATATATATATATATATAAATTATTTTTACCCCGACCGGGACTTGAACCTAGGATATATAAATACTGTGCCAAGACGCTACCAACTACACCACAGAAGGTCTAAAAGGGAAATAAACCTTACAGCTATATCTGCTATACTAGGAATGAACACATTCTATCTGAATGCCAACCTGTTCATATTACAGTTTCCCCCAACCTCGCTCGTGGCTTCGTTTTCGCATTTAATTCAAATCTCAGTCTCATTTTGGACCAACAATAATCAAACAAGAACATTACCATATGTGAAAACATGAATAATTTTTTTTAAGATAATATTGTAGTGGAGTAGAAGAAGCCATTTATGCATTTCATTTTCATCCAATTTTATTTTTAAAGTTTCGTCTTAACATTGGGTCATTATCAAAATATCTATATGGAGAAATCAACATGGTTAACAAAACAATATAAAGTTTAGAAAGTAATACAAATAATACATAAACTGAACAACTGAGTTAAAATAAATAACAAATAGACTAGACCATACTAGACAGTGAGACAGAGTGACTGATAACCTCTCAGATTGCCCTGTAACTAGCTCTCAAAATAATTTGTGGCCAGACTCGCCAGGGGGAGACAATGTCGGAGCTAGTTTACTCTCAACAGTGCACATCACTGGCTAGAACTAGCCCAAAGGCGCTATCCTCTTCAGACCACTAACATGACCCTCTAGGCCCCAGGGTCTCCCTTTGAGTCATTTAAATCTTGTCATCACCAACTGTGTGATTATGTGACTATTTTCCTTCAGGGAAATCGTATTGCTACTGCTGAGCTAGGGAAAAGTTCTAATTTATTTTTCGTCGTCTGCACTCGACATTGTGATTTCAACTGAAGACTTGTCAAGCATACCTGACCGTGTGGAGGCGAAGGGAAATATCACAATACTTGATGAAATACTTGATCAAGCATACTTGTCAAGTTTACTTGATCGTGTGTAGCCCGCTTAAAGCGGGCTACACACGATCAAGTAAACTTGACAAGTATGCTTGATCAAGTATTTCATCAAGTATTGTGATATTTCCCTTCGCCTCCACACGGTCAGGTATGCTTGACAAGTCTTCAGTTGAAATCACAATGTCGAGTGCAGACGACGACGACGCTCTTGCTTTGGCAGCTTTCTGTATTGTGGCCAAGCGAAAGGCAACTAGAAAGAACCGGCGGGAGTGGTGCAAAGAGTGGGTGAAGAAGAGGAAAACATATTCTCATGTTAACCTATTGGCTGAGTTGAAGATTTATCCACGTGATTGGCACAACTACCTTCGAATGAACGAAGCGACATACTTACATCTGCTGTCACTGGTAACACCACTAATTGCGAAGACCACTACAAACATGAGAGAAGCAATTTCTCCCCACGAAAGATTGACTGCAACACTGCGATTTCTTGCTACTGGAAGAAGCTATGAAGATCTTAAATACTCTACCATAAT
This sequence comes from Halocaridina rubra, assembly GCA_037179515.1. NCBI lineage: Eukaryota > Metazoa > Arthropoda > Malacostraca > Decapoda > Atyidae > Halocaridina > Halocaridina rubra. Next base: position 87,151 of record JAXCGZ010019044.1, read on the forward strand.
TTCACCACAAGCTATGAGCTACATAGTTCCAGATACCTGCCGTGCAATTTTCGAGGTTTTGAAGGTTGACTATTTGAAGGTTAAGCAAATCATCGTATCTATAGAAATAATACTCACTTCATTTAACAAACTCCTTCAAATTTTAACTGTATTTCTATTCAACGCCTTGAGAAAATAGGGACAGAAATAAGGACACATATCAATAATGAACATTTATTTCCATGTACCTAATTTAATCTCAATTTGTGATATATCATTATATGTAATACATAGGAAAAATGTAAACAAAAATCCAATGCTATGATAATACACCTATTTCGTGTATTCCCTTTTCAATTTGTGATATATCATTATTTAATACAACGTAAAAATGGAGAAAATAAGCATGAAATTCAACAATAATACACTTATTTCGTGTATTTATTTAGTTATCACCATGACCTCATGTATGAACATTAACTTTGAAACTATAATTACGTTCACCTAACTATTTTTACGGCGTAAAATTAGAAACATATGATGCAAGACTGCTATTACTTGAGGAATTACCATCCCAAGCATCAGGAGGTTTCAATTCTGCATATCTTGGTTCGCTTTGATGCGGCTGAACTTGACGACTTGACTTGACGACATGATTCAAATTCAATCATGCCTAAAGCGACTTGTCAAGTCTAATACTTGATCAAGTCTCACCATACAGACGGTCCAGTTTGCTTGAACAAGTCACTTGATCAAGCATACTTGTCAAGTTTACTTGATCGTGTGTAGCGACCTAAGGTCGCTACACACGATCAAGTAAACTTGACAAGTATGCTTGATCAAGTGACTTGTTCAAGCAAACTGGACCGTCTGTATGGTGAGACTTGATCAAGTATTAGACTTGACAAGTCGCTTGAGGCATGATTGAATTTGAATCATGTCGTCAAGTCAAGTCTTGACTTGTTCAAGTCAACTGGACCGTGTGTACCAAAGACTTGATCAACTCTCCAAGTTGACCGAAATTCGGTAACCCCTGTCAGCTCAGCAATATCAGTGAATACACATTAGATGTATGGGGCAGTAGTGAAACAGCATCTTTACAATCTCAAGCTGTGATAATGTTAATTATGTCTATTGGTAATAATGTCTATATGTTTTAATGCAACTTAATTATGAATTATTTGGTGTAGTGTGTTCGCGTGTGTGTACGAGTATCTGCGAGAGAGAGAGAGAGAGAGAGAGAGAGAGAGAGAGAGAGAGAGAGAGAGAGAGAGAGAGAGAGAGAGAGAGAGAGAGAGAGAGAGAGAGAGAGAGAATAGGTTCTCTTTTGTATGAGCTAAGCACTGATAAGCTGAGCTATGAAGAAATATATATATATATATATATATATATATATATATATATATATATATATATATATATATATATATATATATAAATTATTTTTACCCCGACCGGGACTTGAACCTAGGATATATAAATACTGTGCCAAGACGCTACCAACTACACCACAGAAGGTCTAAAAGGGAAATAAACCTTACAGCTATATCTGCTATACTAGGAATGAACACATTCTATCTGAATGCCAATCTGTTCATATTACAGTTTCCCCCAACCTCGCTCGTGGCTTCGTTTTCGCATTTAATTCAAATCTCAGTCTCATTTTGGACCAACAATAATCAAATAAGAACATTACCATATGTGAAAACATGAATAATTTTTTTTAAGATAATATTGTAGTGGAGTAGAAGAAGCCATTTATGCATTTCATTTTCATCCAATTTTATTTTTAAAGTTTCGTCTTAACATTGGGTCATTATCAAAATATCTATATGGAGAAATCAACATGGTTAACAAAACAATATAAAGTTTAGAAAGTAATACAAATAATACATAAACTGAACAACTGAGTTAAAATAAATAACAAATAGACTAGACCATACTAGACAGTGAGACAGAGTGACTGATAACCTCTCAGATTGCCCTGTAACTAGCTCTCAAAATAATTTGTGGCCAGACTCGCCAGGGGGAGACAATGTCGGAGCTAGTTTACTCTCAACAGTGCACATCACTGGCTAGAACTAGCCCAAAGGCGCTATCCTCTTCAGACCACTAACATGACCCTCTAGGCCCCAGGGTCTCCCTTTGAGTCATTTAAATCTTGTCATCACCAACTGTGTGATTATGTGACTATTTTCCTTCAGGGAAATCGTATTGCTACTGCTGAGCTAGGGAAAAGTTCTAATTTATTTTTCGTCGTCTGCACTCGACATTGTGATTTCAACTGAAGACTTGTCAAGCATACCTGACCGTGTGGAGGCGAAGGGAAATATCACAATACTTGATGAAATACTTGATCAAGCATACTTGTCAAGTTTACTTGATCGTGTGTAGCCCGCTTAAGACACTCAGTGTCTGATTGGAGAAGAGTTAGTAGTGGAGTTCCACAGGGTTCAGTTTTAGGGCCACTTTTGTTCCTTGTATATGTAAATGACCTACCAGAGTCTGTAAATTCATTCATGAATATGTTTGCAGATGATGCAAAGATTGTGAAGAAAGTAAAAAACGAGAACAATGGTAGAGAACTTCAGGAGGATCTAAATAATCTGCATGAGTGGTCAGAAAAGTGGCTAATGAAATTCAATACTTCAAAATGTAAGGTAATGAGAATGGGTACAAGTGCAAGAAGGCCCAAGCTTGACTACTCAGTGGCTGGAGTACAACTTCAAGAGACAGAAAATGAGAGAGATCTAGGAGTAAACATACTGGCAGATTTGTCTCCAGAAATACATATAAATGGCATAGTAAGGGCAGCATATGCATTCTTATCAAATGTAAGGGTAGCCTTCAGGCACATGGACAAGGAAATGT
>JAXCGZ010019044.1:95000-105000 GCA_037179515.1 Halocaridina rubra
GCAAAGAGAAAAACAAATGTAAGGTGGAGTAGGAGTATGTCTGAGGATTTTGAAAGGAATAAAAGGATGTTTTGGAGGGAAGTGAAAAGAGTGCAGAAAGGTGAGTCTGGTAGGGAGGAGAGGGTGCAAGGAGTATATGGGCAATTGCTAGTAGATCATATAAAGGTGAGGGAGAGATGGGCTAAGTACTTCAAGGAACTGCTAAATGAGGAAGATGATTAAGGGGCAGACACTTTGGCTGTGGGAAATGAATGGAGAATGCCAATGCTGGCTGAAGAGAAAGATAGAGAAATAACAAATGAGGAGGTACAATTGACATTAAAAGCAATGATAGCAGGTAAAGCATCCAGGATAAATAGGTGTTATGTACAATGCTTGTCAAAAGGTAAGGAGGCATACGTGAAATGGATGGTTAGGTAGGTCATTGACTGTTTTTTTTTTAGGAAAGGGAGGGTCCCAGTTGATTGGAGGAGTGCAAGTGTAGTTCCACTTTATAGAGAAAAAGGAGATAAATATGAGTGTTGTTGTTTTAGAGAAATTATTTTATTGAGTGTATTTGGTAAGGTATATGGAAGAATGTTAATCTAGAGAATTAGGAAAGGTATTGACAGATTGACTGGAGGCGAACAGTGTGGATTCAGGAGAAAAATAGGGTGTTTGGATCATATGTTTGTGGTAAGACAGGAAACTTTTTGAATCGTTATGGATTTAGAGAAAGAGTATGACAGGGTTGATAGAGAGGCACTGTGGAGTGTGTTGCGACTGTATGGAATAAGTGGAATTTTGTTGAATGCAGTGAAGAGTTTTTACATGAATAGTAGAACATGTTTGAGAGTCGGGAATGTAATGAGTCACTGGTTTAAGGTAAATGTAGAGTTGTGTTGAGGTTGTGTAATGTAGCCGTAGTTTTTTAATGCGTATGTGGATGGAGTGGTAAGGGGAATAAACGAAAGAGTACTAGACAAATGCTTGGAATTAATAGGCGAGTATGGAAGATTGTAGAAACTAAATTAATTTCTATTTGCAGATGACACAACACTGGTGGCTGATGCTGAGAATGAACAGAATCATTTGGTGACTGAGTTTGTTAGGGTGTGTGAAAAAAGGAAGTCGGTAAAAGTAAAGGCATGAGCTTCATTAGGAGTGTTAATGTTGGTAGATTGAATGTAGGAGTGAATGGGGTGTTGCATGAAGAAACTGAAAGTTATAAGTATCTATGGTCGCACATATCAAGGAATGGACGAGTGAATGTGGAAGTAAATCATAGAGTGAATGAAGCTAGTAGATGTCTAGGTGGGTTGAAAAGTGTGATGAAAAATAGATATTTGGGAATAAATGCAAAAGGAAGGATATATGAATGTATGATTGTGCCGAAATCATTGCATGGAGCTGAGACTTGGAATGCAAGAGAAGATGAAAAAAAAACAATTTGAATGTATTGGAGATGAGGTGTTTGAGAAGTCTGATTCGTGTATCTAGAATAGATAGAGTGAGAAATAAGGAGATAAGGCAGAGAACGAGTGTTGATATAAGGCTGTCAGATAGGGTAGACAAGAGAATGTTGAGGTGGTTTGGACAGATGGAAAGGATGAGTGATGAACGAATAGTAAAGAGAGTGTGGAGTGCAGAAGTAGTTGGAGTTAGACCAAAAGAAAGACCTTGAATGAAATGGATCAATGGAGTGAAAAGGACATTGGATGCTCTTGGAATGTTAGTGGAACAGAGGAGAGAGCGTGCAAGAGAAAGATATCTCGCACTTGCTAGCTCAGAGAACTGTGATGGATGGGTGTGAGGGGAATTGTCATGAAATGAAGCGGTGAGGGTAAACCAGCTGCAGCTGTCGGGCCGCAGTGTAGAATATCCTTGCCGCCTACCTTTTGGGTGATCCAAGCAAGGTGTTAAGTGGAGAAATGTGACATTCTTTAATCCAAAAGGGGCTAAGAGGAGTAGTTGAGGCATGTGTGGGACGTGGTGAATGCGTGCTTCTTGGCTCGACCACCCCCCTTACAAGGGTAAATGGGGCCATGAATATATATATATATATAATATATATATATATATATATATATATATATATATATATATATATATATATATATATATATATATATATATATACATACATACATTTATGTAAATTCTGCAGTCGTCCTTGGTGACTTTTTCATATAGCAAATGTACAGAGATTCCCTTCCCTCATTTTTATTCTTCGAATAGGCACCGAGGAACATTAAGACTTAAGCACTGGTTGTTAATGAGTTACTCCTAGATAAGGATATTCTTGCCCCCATGGAATGGACACTTCCCAGTCATCGTCTTTTTCCAGGAAGGTCCTATTCATCTGTGTTTAGGTAACTGCCTGATGATGGAGGTTTGCAACCTTCGAAAGCTCCCAAATCAAGTCTTCGAGAAACTTATGTTGCAGAAACATTTCTGGACGAGAGAATTACATACCTCGATGGTAGATGCTTCTATTTACACTCTCTGCAACGTGGACATTTTGAAGCATGGTGTTACTTCGAGACTTGTGTAAATTTTGCAGTCCTCCGTGATGCCATTCATATATATATATATATATATATATATATATATATATATATATATATATATATATATATATATATATATATATATATATATATATATACATATGTATATATATATGTATATATGTATATATATATATATATATATATATATATATATATATATATATATATATATATATATATATATATATAAAGAACTTGTTAATTTCGTGGCCTTAACTGGCCACCTTCTCAAAGTACAATGACATTGTACTTTGAGGTGACCAGTTATGGTCACGAAATTAATAAGTTCTTTATATATTTATATATATATATATATATATATATATATATATATATATATATATATGTATATATATATATATATATATATATATATATATGTATATATATATATATATATATATATATATATATATATATATATATATATATATATATATATATACTGTATAAATATGTTTATTGTTTTATTTAATGGGCTTTTCCTAATATATACAAGCATATATATATATATATATATATATATATATATATATATATATATATATATATATATATATATATATATATATATATATATATACTGTATAAATATGTTCGTTGTTTTATTTAATGGGCTTTTCCTAATATATACATGCATATATATATATATATATATATATATATATATATATATATATATATATATATATATATATATATATATATATATTTATATGTATATATATATATATATATATATATATATATATATATATATATATATATATATATATATATATATAGAGAGAGAGAGAGAGAGAGAGAGAGAGAGAGAGAGAGAGAGAGAGAGAGAGAGAGAGAGAGAGAGAGAGAGAGAGAGAGAGAGAGAGAGAGAGAGAGAGAGAGCTTTTAGGTACCTAACCGTATAACTAAGACATCATGTAGATTTCATATGTTCATTCATTCATTCATTTCAGAAGGCTTTATGAAAATATTCTAAGATTTAATGTCCACTGACTTAGTAAATGCAACTTAAGACAAGAGGCTGGACACATAACTGTCCAGTCTGTTGGTCGAATCAGTGCCCGACACGAAATTGGAGGAGAAAATAACTGCATATATACATAGACTGTAGCTCTTACTCGTGTTTGTTGATGGCTAACCACTACCAACTGAATATGTTTAAGGAGTTCGTGTATGGAATAAAGCTTTTACTGATGACTAGCAGTCTTCAGCAGTTGAATAGGTGTAAATCTGATTTATAATCCAAACTAATGACCGACATTGAATCCCGTGAAATATTATATATTATGGGTAACTATTCCTGTACTGGGAGCTTCAGACAGGAGAGCAAGTGTATACATATGTTCCTTTTTATGTATCTTTCCATCATCCTAATCGATTCCTCTCAACGGAAAGCTCTAAAGCTTAAATAAGTGCTTGGTAAATTTTTATCTCCAGGGCGCTTACAAGTTAATGTTAGAAAATCAGAACTTACTACCTGTAGCTCTTTGTCATACCTAATTTCGAATAGACACTGGTTTTCATTGGAAAATAGAGAAAATATATTTGTAATGATCGTTCCAAGTAGTGCAATGAAAGCTATGAATGTATTAAGATTTACAGTTTCTTAATTTAGCGAATTCCAATTATCAACTACTAATATTGAAAAGGTGATTCCTTAAATCATGAAAAGAAGTTTACTTCCGAATCTTGAAGCTATGATCCCTAGTTCTAGGCTAGCCCATATCAAAGTAACGTCACTTATCATCTCTGTCAAACTATACCGTAATACTCTATGTGTATGTGCGTAACTGATTGTAAGAAGAAAAGGAGAGAGAATATAAGTTAATATGTTACATCATATACCATATAAACTATGAATCGTAAAACAATGAAAAAGAGAAACATCGCTGGTTTGAATGCTGAGTTCCAATCAGCGTCTGACGTGATAGATATACTTGAGAATATTCTGTTAGCCAGGAATCGAAGTAAAAGTCTTCCCAGTAGATTAACTAGACTTGTATTATGAAAATTACTTTTAATTCAACCATAGCATTTTTTTGTGAGTGTGACATCGGGGCAGGCAAAGAAAATTGCCCTTATTGGACTCGGGCACTAAACAAACATTGAAAAGAAGAAAATTTTGCAGCTTATGGACAAGGGAGAAATATAAAAATAATAGACATCAAGAAAAGAACACGCTAGAAGAATAGTCAGAGCAATAAAGACCTAGATATATGGCAGGAATAGACCCGGAGATGACGATGGATCAGTTTTTTGAAGGAAGAAAGGCCATAGGAGTTAGAGAAGATTTATGACAGAAGAGACTTCTAGTGTCTGGAAACGGAAACAAAGGATCAGTCACATGGAAGTGTACATGAATTGTACGCCCAAGGCTGGCTGGCTTCGTTTGTAGTAAGTTTTCATATTTTATTATTTAACATTACATATTTGTGAAATTATTGATTATAATCGAGGCCCTAGATCTTAGTGTCTTCATATGGCTAAGTTCTCTTCGTCAGAGCTACTTAAGGAAAAGTGACGAATAGTCGCAGTCCTCATGTTGTACGGTTGGCTCCTTATTTACACTATAGGATGTATGGAGTTTTGTTGGGACATCATCTTAGTCTAAAATTGTGATACAAGACTCGCATATGAAAACTAAACTTACCAAGAAAAAAGTTTTTTCATGATATTTCCTACTTCGATTCGTATAAAAATACAAAATATATGAATTAAGTGTATATTGTATTAGCAGAACGTGTTATAAAACGAATAAATTTTCTAGAATGATATAAGGTTGTTCTATACCTGTATGAAGGACTGTATCCCGAGACTCCTCCAACCATCTCTAGAAACATTCTGTTCCTGCTCTTTTAATTTTGTTTCTTTATAATTCTTTTTATATGTACACGCCACTCGTCAGGTGGCTATAATGTTCTTTATTGGTCAATAAGAATGTTACTCTATAGAGCGGCCTCATCTCACAGGTACTGTGTGGAGATCTGTAGCTCGCGGATTGGTCGGTGCAGCGACTGCTTCTTCCCATCTACCTCCAGACTCTGGAACTCTCTTCCTCCTTCTGTCTTTCCTAATTCTTATGACCTTTCATCCTTCAAAAAGCAGATCTATCATCATCTCAGAGCCTAGTCCTCCATATCTCTGGGTCCTCTGTACTTTGACTGTTTTTTTTTTGTCTGTCGTTTTCCTTTGTGCAACATTACCTCATCTCTGCCTTGCCCTTAACCTTTTTCTTTTCCTTCGTCTTGGTATTTTCTCGTGGCCGGGCCTATGTTGATGAGGGCAGTTTCTGCCTGTCCGGTGTCACTCTTTAAAAAAAAAGTGGGGAAGAAGCAGTGGAGTAAACTATATGGGCAGATATAGCCACAAAGAATTGTAAGCTGGAAAATTGAATAATGTGTAAATGAGAGAAAATCAGGTAGAATAGAATTTGAAATATTAGAAAAAAGAAAACCTACAGTAAACAAGAATATGTAACTTGGAAACGTTCAAGATATATCTAAATGAGAAAAAAATGGTTAAGAAATATATATAAATGAGAACCGCCTGTAAACCAGTGCATAAATTCATATTTCTGTAAAAATCTAATGTTGAGGAGAAACGCTATATACGCTAAGACTGAAGGTGATAATAACTTTTACGAATGAAGAATGTATTTATACGTATGAAGAAATTATAATATACTGAAATAAAAATGAAAGAAAAAGGAACAGATATGAAAGAACATATATATATGAGGATATACAGTGAATATGGTAGAAATAAAGGATTTTTCCTATAGATATTGACAGTAAAAGTAGGAAATACTTATATAAATAAAGTTAAATGAAAATGTCTGAAAAAGTATAAATTTTCTAAATACATAATCTGCTTGCAATTCAACAATGTTTCAGTTATAGTTTTTTTTTATGATTGTGACACCAGGACGGAAACATAATAAAATCTACCCTCATAGGGCCTGGTCACGAAGAAAACATAAAAAGAAACAGAGATGGAGAGTAATGTGACTTGTCAGATGTGAAGGGATAATAAAACATGTGTAACGAATATCCAAGAGTATTCGGTACTGATGTAGGCATAGAAATAGAACCGTAACTGAAGAAAGACTTAACGTCGAACTGTCTTGGACAGTCTAATTTAAGTCAGGATTTACATACTTTAACCCACCCTCATGAAGTTACCAGGTATCGCAAGATATACATTCAGGAGGGTATTGATAAATACATCGATGACAAATCTATAAACTGATTCGAAAATAATATTTTTGCATTATCATCATCATCATTATTATTATTACTATTATTATTGTTGCTGTTGTTGTTGTGGTTGCTATTATTATTATTATTATTATTATTATTATTATTATTATTATTATTATTATTATTATTATTATTATTATTATTATTATTACTACTACTACTACTACTACTACTACTACTACTACTATTTTTATTATTATTATTATTATTATTATTATTATTATTATTATTATTATTATTATTATTGTAAGAAGTGTTCGAGGTACGTTTAGCTCATGGTGAATACGTCCTTTGAATTGACCAACCCCTCATAGAAGGAATTGAGGTCATTATATATATATATATATATATATATATATATATATATATATATATATATATATATATATATATATATATATATATATATATATATATATATATTTAATTAATTAATTAATTTATTTTTATTCTTTTACATATGCTATTGACTCTATTCTATAATTCTTACCCTTATTTTAGTGAAGTATTCACTTTCATGCAGTATCGCCGATGATTCCATTTTTTGTTTTAAAGCTGTGCTGAGCAGTTTGGCGTCTGGCAATGGATAACTGCAATAGTTTAAATGAGGTTGGGTAATGTTTCATCAAATAGGTGTCAAAGAATTAAAGCTTTAGTTATCTTAATATGAACATTATCATCATCAGAATATATGAACCCAGTGTAAAATAATAATTGAGTATATTAACATTTACGAATATAGTACGATACTCTTTCCTTATGCCGAAGGCAGGTACCATGCGGAATTTTTCACCAGTTTCATCTTCGGCTACTTGGCGCGTTTTCTTTTGCTTCAGTGTCAATATTTCGTTTGGAAGGGGAAGTATACTTTGCCTGTACTTGCACTAATCAATGAAAATGTGAAAGTGATATTGTGATTTTAAATACATGATTATATTGCGTTTACTTGTTTTTATCATATAAGAGAGTGAAGCTTGAATCCCCAGGAGGGCTTGGAGTGATGTGATGTGAGTGTGGTCAAACAGTGAGATTTTTGGGTTAAAATCATGGCATCGGATTCCGTGAAGGAGTTTATGGATGGACCCTTGGTCACATGGGTAAGAAATTAACTCATTCTACTCTTCTCTGGTAAAACAGAAATGAATGCTAAATGACTTATATGGTAGCCATTATTATAATCACTATTATTATTATTATTATTATTATTAGTAGTAGTAGTAGTAGTAGTATTGTCACTGAAATCTGTGCTAGCCGTTCGATTTTTATTTGATGAGGTTGGGTAATCACGTAATGAGATGTTATTTGGAGGAAGGGGGAAGGTATAACGAACGACATTAGCCCCCGCTTAGAGGATATGTAAACGTCTACGTATATACAGTAGCTCCTCAAAACCGATATTTCAAGCAAACTCCAAAACTAGCATTTTACCTAGTCCTAAATCCCTCCACTCCATTAGTGTTCAGTATTTTATTGACGTAATGTAAATATAAGGCTAACTAATAGTACTCGACAAATTGTGCAATCACTTTTCTAGTTACCTGTTGTGGTATGAGCCACACTCCAGCAGTATTCTCTCTCTCTCTCTCTCTCTCTCTCTCTCTCTCTCTCTCTCTCTCTCTCGCTAAAACTGTTTTCTGCAAAGTTGGAACATGCAGTACAGGTACCTTTCTTCTACAAGTTGAAGCCATAATATCCTCATTTCCCTAAACGAGAAACCTGTCACTCTCAAGAAATGTATCATAAAATGTATAATATTTATTTAAATCTAGCCATATATTTTAAGTAACGTTACCAGCAAATTAACTCTCGTGATTTTGATTATGCATACTATGCATAAACTCCAAAACTTCAGCTTGCAATGCCATCTATTTCTAAGTGATGTGTATAGAGCAAAGTATGGGAAGCCATATATAAGCAACAATACTTTGGGTTTACGTTTAATAGTGTGTTCATTTCAGGAAACAAGAGGTTGTATCATGTTAGAGGCTCCTCGAAAACCATGCAGTGAGACATAATTCATTGAGAATTTTGACTTGGATATAATTTGTAGTTTCAATAATTTAGAACAATTTTGTACAATATTTTGTGATATACTGTTGAATTATCAATTTAAATAGACTATTAGAATTTAGGTAATTACTCCACTTCTCCATTATATATATATATATATATATATATATATATATATATATATATATATATATATATATATATATATATATATGATTACCAGTTTAAATCTCGAATGGAGGCAGAGCAATCAGTTGTTTCGCTTATCCGCTTTATACAGTACCGTGGAGCGTGGACTACGCTAGATTTATTTTTTTTTTACTTTGTTTCAGTTTTAGTTCCTTTTTCTGAGCTCTTCAGTTTCATAACCAAATTATTGTTGATCTACTTAACAAAATTATATATTGTAGATTGCAACTGGGAAATTATATTGTATTCAGTTTCTTCTTTATTAACGTTAGTGGCCTCTATGACGTAGCAAGACCTCATGAGTGATGTATAGTGTGAAGCACTGAAGAGCAGGTGTGGAAGGTCTGTCATGATTTTTTTTTTCACTCGCTCTACAACTAGACGAGATTTTTTTGCACTTAACTAACAGTATTAACAGAAAAATCATTACTAGTTCGTTTACAGATCGGTACGAAAGGCATGAACGCACATTTCAATGTTTTCAGTTTTAATTAAAAACACCAAGTCAGCACCTACAACAGAACTTAACATTCGGTGGAAAGAAAAAAAAAATAGATTTGGATGAAGATAACATTTTGAAAAAAAGTATTCAATCTCGAATTTTAATACGACAGTGACAACTATTTGCAACTTATAAGAAATATGTTAGCTTATAGTAAAGCAGCTACAGTGTGCCGAAAGTCTTTGAAATGTCTTAGCCTACCTACACTGATTTCTTTTTGAGCTATCTGACATACAGTCATTAATAGCGATTATTATTATTATTATTATTATAATTATTATTATTATTATAGGTGTTTCTCTTTCCTATGTAGTCGTCCTTAACTAAGAAGCGTATATATATATATATATATATATATATATATATATATATATATATATATATATATATATATATATATATATATGCTGTCTACCTCACTATCTGTAGTCGTTTGTACCCCAACATAGCCAAAACAATTCAACCCTGGAGTAGGTTATGTC
>JAXCGZ010019044.1:107500-112500 GCA_037179515.1 Halocaridina rubra
AGCTAGCAGACAGACATACGTATATACACACAGACAGTGAATATTGTTTTCTAACAGAAGCTCATCGTAATATGCTGTCGGGATATATGGTTAGTCGAAATTGTTGTATGACCTGTATTTTGGCGTCGGGATTTTCGGTTTCGGGATTGTGGTGCTTCTGTATGACACACACACACACACACACACACACACACACACACACACAGACACACACACAGACACACACACACACACACACACATATATATATATATATATATATATATATATATATATATATATATATATATATATATATATATATATATATATATATATATATATATATATATATATATATATATATATATATATATATATATATATATATATACACACACACACACACACACACACATATATATATATATATATATATATATATATATATATATATATATATATATATATATATATATATATATATATATATATACATATATATATATATATATATATATATATATATATATATATATATATATATATATATATATATATATATATGATTAAAAAGGAAATTTTCTGGATACGTAACGTATGAGCACAATATCAGAGAGGAGGACTCCATAAACTGCACAAGTTTCAAAACACTTTGACTTAAATACCCCTGTTGGAGAGTGTAGTAAAGAGAAACGTCTCCCATTGAGGTAACAATTCTCTGTTCCAGAAACGTTTCCTGGCCAAAGCGTCTCGATGGCTTGGTGATGTAAACTTTCGAAGGCTGCAAGCCTCCATCGTCAGACAGTTGCTTAAAAAGCACTTGGAAAAAAAAAAAACAAAGGCTCGGAAAACTGTTTCCATAAGAACCTGAAAATTTTTCTCCAAAAGTATGTGCTCATAAACCAGTGTTTAAGTCAGTTATTCTACGTCGATAAGAGACGCTTCTCTCTATAATACTCTTCAGCAGAGATGTTTTAGGCAAAGTGCTTTGAAACTTGTGCAATTTATGCAGATCTCTCTGATGCTGTGCTCATATATATATATATATATATATATATATATATATATATATATATATATATATATATATATATATATATATATATATATATATATATATATATATATATATATATATATATATATATATATATATATATATATATTGCCATTTCTGCTTTTCTGTATTACTAAAACTTACTCAGTATGCCCTATTTGCCATAATATTTAAAGGATTGTGATAATTCTTTCTGTGTTATAGAAATGCCATATTTTTTTTTTTTATGAAACCCACTTTTAAATAAAAATGCATTATAGACTGATTATTAAAAAATAATGTTTTCTTTTATTATTACTTTTCTTTGAATATAATTATTTTATATCTATGAGTGGAAAAGAAGTTAAGGAATAATTAGACATATGTTATTACAGGCAGTTGTTAAGGAGTAGTTAATTGGTATTTCTTAATTTCGACTGGTTGGTTGGAAATAACCACAAGCATCACATAATGATAATATAATACGTGATTACCCTGACCCTGCATGGCCCGTTGTTGCTGTAATGTAGACGTATCAGTCGTAAGGTTTACTCAGGGTTCTATTCAAGATTAATTATCGCGCTCTTGAAATGTCTTTTGTCAAGAGATTTATAGCTTTATCATGACCAAGGAGCTCTTATTCCTCAAGTACATGGATTTGGAGAGAGAGAGAGAGAGAGAGAGAGAGAGAGAGAGAGAGAGAGAGAGAGAGAGATTAACAAAAGTATAAAACTGATACAAAGAGTGAGAGTAGAAATAAAATATGAAATACAATAACAAAAACAAAGAAATTGAATAGAAATAAAAGAGGAAATTAAATGTGAAATATATATACACACACACACTCAGAAACAAAGGAAGAAATAGAGTATAAAGCATATACACATGCAAGCAAAGATAGACAGAGAGAGCGAGAGAAAAAACAAAACGTGCTCTATATGTTATTACTTCTTAACAAGCGTTTAAGGCCAAGCAGTATCTCTTAGTGTCAGTGTGTTTCATACTTTATTTCCCCCTTTGTTTTTTCTACTCTCATCCCATTATTCCCTATTGATGTACATCAGTCAACACCGTGCTCAGAAATGTACTTTCAATTCAGGATGTTACCATAGTGCTATGTTACCCTGCTAGTCTCGTTTAATTGCAAAGAAATATGTGGTATTTCGAGAGCCATTTTGATCATGAATTTATAAAAAATTTTGAAGGGCCGTATTTGCTATACTTGGAATTTAGACAAATTATCTGTTATTATTATTATTATTATTATTATTATTATTATTATTATTATTATTATTAATTTCAGGTCCGGACCTTTGAGAGCGATGGTGGAGGCGGCCTCACTTACGCAGCATTGGCTGATGGCGTCTTTCTGTACGATGTCATGAACCATATGTGAGTATTTCAATGAGCAGTTTTTTGTGTCTTTGTTCATATGTTGAGAGAGTCATCTCCATTATCGGTCTTCATTTATATTTTACATATAGCCTATATAGGAGCGTAGATGGCTAATATCACTAGATACCCAGATTATTATTATTATTATCATTATATGGAGGAAACATATTCAGCCCAGGAATATAAATTCCTCATAAATTGAATACGTTACAGCTACTGATGGCACGTATTGCTAAATTTCATTATACACGTACCGTAAATACTACAATGGTCAGTTGATAATTGTGGTATAAATGATGGTGAATATGCTCCCACCATCAACACTGCCATCATCATCATCATCTGTTATCTTGTTTGGACTTTCACTTCCAACCGTTTTGCTCGAATGACTCACCATGCTTTGGGTCTTCTCTCATTATTATGATTATTATTATTATTATTATTATTATTTGTTTATTTTTATATAACTTATTTTGTCGTTTCTATTTTCTTATTGATAGGAAAAATGAATAGGCTACTTGCCTTACCACCTTCGTGTCCTCGCCACCCAAAATTGCTTTCTTTTTTATCAAAGATACTAAGTGGTAGTGAAATATGTTCATGCTAAAGATGCGTTAAGAGCATCAATATTGTGCTGAGTTCAGGAAAAGGTTTTCCAAGTTAAATAATTTTGTGTGTGACATTCCTTGCATTTTTATTTATGAACTTGACACCGGGACAAGCAAAATAATTGCCCTCAATAGGCCCGGCACCAAAAAAACAATAAGATGAAAAAAGTAGAAGTGTAAGGACAATAATAGTAATAATAATAATAATAATAATAATAATAATAATAATAAACTTTTATTTCCATTACAATACAATGGGGATTCGTCAGCCGGGGCAAGCCCCAACCCCCCTCCGTGGTGACCAACCATAGCAGTACCTGCCAGGAAACAACTTAAACTCTCGGTCTTGGACGGGAACCGATCTTTCGACCTCGTGAATGCGGAGCTAACGCGTTACCTCTGTACTAGCCAGCATGCTAGTACAAGGCAGAAATAAGGGAATGATAACACAATAGGAAAAGGACAGACTGGAAGAATAGTCGAAGTATTGAGGACTTAGAGATTTGACGGGATTAGGCCTTTAGGTGATCCGCTTTTTGTAGGAAGCCAGGTTATAAGAATTAGAAAAGACAGAAGGATGAAAAGATTTCCAGTCTGGAGGTGGATGGGAAGATGCAGTCACTGCACCGACCACTGTCCAAGCTACAAATCTCCACACAGTACCTGTGAGATGAAGCTGCTTAGCGAGTGTCACGCAGACTCGCAGCAGGGGAGGCATGCAACTTGCTAATTCATCAGAGCAACGATGGAAGTAGAAATGATAGAATAGAGATAGGGATAATACCTTTCAATGAAGAGACAGGGACGAATAAGGCCTTTATAGATTATAAGTAACTGAAAAGAGGAGAAGTAAGGGCGAAAACGAAACATCTCCCAAGTTTTTTATGTAGATTTAGAAATCTGTATTATGTGACTCCTGCGAGACAAGTTAGAGGCTATCTGGATTCCTAATATGTTAATAGAATTAAAGGGGTATATTTCGTTAGTACCGAAGACATTAGAGCTATCAGGAGGGGAATAAGATAAAGAGATAACCAGAAACTGTCTTGGAGGTATTTAATTTAACTAAATTTTGGGTGCTCCACTCAGATACTCTGTGTAAATCGGAGTTGAGAGTAGAAGAAAGAGTGATGTGAGACCGATTACGAGTAGCATATGCAGGTTGTGAAGAGAAGTAGAAGAAAAATGGAGGGTAGAATTGTCGGCGAAGGCTTTGAGAAGAGAGGAGGATGGGGACCGGAAAAGATCGTTGATGAAGAAAAGGAAAAGAGCAGGTGAAATAACAGAGCCCTGTGGAACGCCACTGGTAACTGAGAAGAGTTAAAGAGCTCCAGTATATGAAAGAATTTGTCGGCCATGCCCATATGTATATACAGTTAAAGCATACTGGATAAACAGAGGCGTAAAGTAAGTTTGTGTTCTCTGAGAATTCTTTTCAAATAAGATAAAATGAAAAAAAGTAAGTTAGAATATGTACGCATGATTTATCGTCGCAGTAAACTTATGGATCTCATATTTAGTAACTCAGAGACTGGAAGGGAAAATGACAGTGGGAAAATTTTCCAAGTAGCTTACCAGTTCTTTTGTAGACAGTTTGTAGAAGAATGAAGTGAAATGACCATTGAGAGATATGGTTAAGGTCCTCTAACGTAATCATTCGCTGTTCATTGTGCTCATCAAAATTGTGGGTCGAATGGCATCATTTTAATGACTCGATGAGTTGATGATGGGTTCTCATAGGCCTAAGCCCCACTTAATGAGGAGCTTTAGAGAGTGAAACGTAGGAAGACCCTTATCTGACATATCTAAAAGGAGTCACATTGGATGGAGGGAAAAGGAAAAGGAGGTGGAAAAGAGAAGAGAAGAGTTTATAGATATATATGACGATGTTCAGCTGCTGCTCGCTGTCTCTTTAAAATTAGTGATACGACAGTAGTCTTTCATTTTTATTTATAGTTGGAGAGACGATGTGCAATTGC
>JAXCGZ010019045.1:0-7500 GCA_037179515.1 Halocaridina rubra
ATATATATATATATATATATATATATATATATATATATATATATATATATATATATATATATATATATATATATATATATATATATATATATATATATATATATATATATATATATATATATATATATATATATATATATATATATATATATATATATATATATATATATATATATATATATATATATATATATATATATATATATATATATATATATATATGTGTGTGTGTGATTACCTAATTCGTGTTTACGGGAAAGAGCCCAAAGCTCGTATCTTCCCGTCTCCTCATCGGTTCCATTTTTAGACTTAGTGATACTTATCATACCTGTCCTTAAAACTATGATTGAGATAGCATTAACTACCTCCTCGCTTAGCCAATTCCAATTATCAACTACTCTTACACTGAAAAAGTATTTCCTTACATCCTGCAAACAAGTTTTCTTACGAAGCTTCAAACTATGACCTCTAGTTCTAGAGCCAGCCATATCGAAATATCGATCCCTATCCACTCTATCATAACCATGAAGGAATTTAAAGACTGTCACCATATCCCCCCTTACTCTTCTAGCTTCGAGTGATGGCAAGTCTAATTCCCTCAGCCTCTCATCATAACCGAGATTGCGTATTTCTGGCACCAGTTTCGTGGCATGTCTTTGAACTTTTTCAAGCTTAGCTATGTGCTTTTTCAAGTGCGGATTCCAAAAGGGGGCTGCATATTCGAGTTTTGGCCTCACATAGGTTACATAAATATTTCTGAACATTTCCTTGTCCATGTGCCTGAAGGCTACCCTTACATTTGATAAGAATGCATATGCTGCCCTTACTACGCCATTTATATGTATTTCTGGAGACAAATCTGCCAGTATGTTACTCCTAGATCTCTCTCATTTTCTGTCTCTTGAAGTTGTACTCCAGCCACCGAGTAGTCAAGCTTGGGCCTTCTTGCACTTGTACCCATTCTCATTACCTTACATTTTGAAGTATTGAATTTCATTAGCCACTTTTCTGACCACTCATGCAGATTATTTAGATCCTCCTGAAGTTCTCTACCATTGTTCTCGTTTTTTACTTTCTTCACAATCTTTGCATCATCTGCAAACATATTCATGAATGAATTTACAGACTCTGGTAGGTCATTTACATATACAAGGAACAAAAGTGGCCCTAAAACTGAACCCTGTGGAACTCCACTACTAACTCTTCTCCATTCAGACACTGAGTGTCTTACTCTAACCCTCTGTTCCCTTCCTTCTAAGTAAGTTTTTATCCATTCCAAGACATTTCCACCTATTCTAGCCATTGATTGCAGCTTCCTAATAAGTCTCCCATGTGGAACAGTGTCAAACGCTTTCTGGAAGTCTAGGAATATGCAATCTGCCCAGCCCTCTCTTTCCTGTAAGATTTGGCTTACCTCATCATAAAATTCTAATAAGTTTGTTACTGTTGATCTACCTTCTCTGAGGCCATGTTGCCTCTCTCTCTCTCTCTCTCTCTCTCTCTCTCTCTCTCTCTCCTCTCACTCTCTCTCTCTCTCTCTCTCTCTCTCTCTCTCTCTCTCTCTCTCTCTCTCTCTCCTCTCCTCTCTCTCTCTCCTCTCTCTCTCTCTCTCTCTCTCTCTCTCTCTCTCTCTCTCTCTCTCTCTCTCTCTTAAAAAATAGCCAAAAGGACAGGTCGTCAATAAGATTTACAAACACACACAACTAGTAAGGCAGTAGAATCAAAGGATAGGATTCACAACAGTAAGGGAAATATAGTAGTGGTTACAGAGACTAAGTTAAGGAGGACATAAACAGTGTCACAGTTTTTCCTAAGGGCTTTAGAATATTAAGGGTTAAAAGATCTGAGAGGACTGGTGGAGGGATAACACTGCTCATAAGTGAAAGACTTCAGGTTGAAGGAATAAATTTGGCTGTAGAATATCAGTTCAAGGAATTTCTTGTTGCTTGCATAAGTACTGGGTCAGAGAGCATTATAATAACTGCTGTATGTAACACACCAAGGAAGCAATATCGGGCAATAGTTTTATGAGGAAAGTCATATAGGTACTAATGACGTCATAAACTCAGTTGTTAACACTGAACGAGAGAGAAAATGTAGGAATTTGAGTATGGGTGATTTTAATCATAGAGAGATGGATTGGATAAATCTTGACCCACACAGTGGTGAGGACTCATTTGGGACAAGATTCCTAGATTGTGTACAAGGAAATTTCCTACACCATCATGTACTAGAACCAACGAGGACCAGGGGTGGGGATCATCCATCGTTGCTTGATCTAGTATTAACAGATAATGTGTTGAATATTGAAAAAAATAGTATGAATCACCAATTGCAAAGAGTGATCACGGTGTATTGTTGATGGAGTATATCATCAAAAATGTTCTACCTGAAAGTAGAGGCACTGAGGACACGAGGAGGAACTATCCGAAATGGGATTACATAAAAAAGAATGAGCTTTTTGCATTTATTGACAGGAGGACCTTATTTAACAACATATCTGTACAAGAAATGTACGACATCTTTTGCCAGGATATGGAAAGATAGTAGATTGTTGCATACCTTCTACCAAAATAGGAGTTATTCATGCCAGAGAGAAATGGTTCAATAATGAGTGTAAGAGAGCTAAGGAGTGGAGAGACAATTGCTGGAAAAGATATAGGAGGAGAAAAAGCATAAATGTCTGGCAGACTTACAAAAGAGCAAGAAATTATTACCTAAGTAAAAGAAGAGAAGCAGAGGGAGAAAGTCTGAAAGGGATATCACTAGTAAGGCTAATCGTACATGGAGATATGTACGAAGGAGTACTCGATCGAAGATCATGTGAATTCGATCCCTGTACCTCGTAACTGTGAGTCAAAATCTGATCTGAAGTCTACGAAGGGCACATCCGTCTATATATATATATATATATATATATATATATATATATATATATATATATATATATATATATATATATATATATATATATATATATATATATATATATATATATATTCCATAATCTGCTTTCTAGTGGTGGAGGGATAGAGCAGTCAAGTCAAACGTCATACGGAATATGACGACAAGATCATGTTGGAGGTGTTCTGGTGTTGTTCCCAAATGACGTTCTGTTTCCGTCATTGTCGATCACTAAGCCTCCCATTTGCATATCTACAGCCATCGCTCTAATATTTAAAGCAAATCAAGTCAAAATCTCAGAGCTCACTAAGCTGTTGATTTGACAGAGGGTAATGGCCCTTGGCCCACCATCATCCTGTCTTTCTTAAGGGGGGTTTACACGGTCAAACGGTTCGTCGAACGCGGTTCGACAGACAAGTGTTTGAAGTGATGTTCGAACGTGTGAACGGGGTATTTAGTTGTCGAACACGTTCCGTGTTCGACAACCAAATACCCCGTTCACACGTTCGAACATCACTTCAAACACTTGTCTGTCGAACCGCGTTCGACGAACCGTTTGACCGTGTAAACCCCCCTAACCTAAGGGGCTCTGAAGTTAACTTGGGACATTCTAGGTGGGAAGCGAGAGCTATTGTCATTGAGACACCAAAAATTAGATAGTAGTAGTGGTAGTAACATTGACGTATAAATCACACCTGGTGTTGTGACAGCCTCTGTACAAACAAGACCCTCATGGCGTGGATCTCAAATTTCTCCCCTCTATTGTTTGACATGCTAGGTAAAGCACAAGGACCCCTCTAGAAATAGGCCTAGAATTCTGCAGGTGAACCTGCAAGGTTGTAGCCCCCACACCACAAGTTATGGGGCGTCACCCCAAGTGAGTTTTCTTTTCTATAACATTTGAATTTAATTTATTTTATTAATCAAAGAACTGTACATGGGGACAAGGGCACATGGGCACTCCAAGTGATATTGCAGTTGTCAAATATTACAATCTATATATGGTTATGTATAAATCAAATATTAATAAAATTTGTAATTCATTTTAAATATCACAGCAAGTAATTAAGAACGAAATATTGTGTAACAACTGCTTGATGGCAGAAGAGCACTCTGCAATTATTAATTAAGAGTAATATAATGTGGTAATAATATTCAATAGCCCTTGTTGAGTGCTATAATTTAGGTCAAATCTCCATTTTACCACAGAAACACTACAAACAATTTGAAGCATATATAGTATAACAATTTTCAGGTTTGAGTAATAAGTAGCTACATATAAATATACATATACATGCATGCACATGTATCTATATAGACGCATGCAAATACTCATATATAAATATGAGGTGTGAAAAGTGGAAGCACACTCAGGTAAGTTCGTTCAGTAGAAATTTAGCCTTCCCAATAATAACGTCAAATGAACAGGGGGGGGGGGATTGAGGCCTACAGGAACTCTGTATCTTACAAATAAATTTAGTGTTAATTGACATCGCTTATTTCTTCACCTACGATTGATTCCTGACAGAAGTGTAGATAAATACTTCATGATAGTTTTGTAGTAGACGCTTTAATTTCTCTATCTGCATTTCGACAATTGTTCATGTTTAATGTTATTACTATAACTAGCAAAAATAATAATAATAATAATAATAATAATAATAATAATAATAATAATAATAATAATAATAATAATAATAATAATTATTATTATTATTATTATTATTATTATTATTATTATTATTATTATTATTATTATTATTATAAAGTAGTCACCGTGGCTCAGGCGGTAGCGTCCACGACTCTGAGGCGTCAGGTCGAGGGTTCGCGCCCCGTCTCGGTCTGAGGTTAGCAAGGGCATACACTCAAGGTAACGATTACATCTGCCAAAACAAGTTCTTCGCAAGAAGGCAACCGTCCTAGCCCTAAGTAGAAAAGGGAGTCCGTGACGTAAAACCGTAACATTATTATTATTATTATTATTATTATTATTATTATTATTATTATTATTATTATTATTATTATTATTATTATTATTACTATTTCTCCCCCCTGAGGGAGGGGGGTTAGAATATTTCCTTCGTGTTCCCCTGCGTGTTGTAAGAGTCGACTAAATGGGGCGGAGCCCCTCCCTTTATGAGGAGAAAAATGGCTCATGTATTGATAGATAGATTACTATTACTATTACAATTATTATCATTATTATTATTATTATTACAATTATTATCATTATTATTATTATTACTATTATTATTATTATTATTATTATTATTATTATTATTATTATTTTTAGTTTTATTATTATTGTTATTATTATTATTATTATTATTATTATTATTATTATTATTATTATTATTATTATTATTTATTATTATTATTATTATTTTTAGTTTTATTATTATTATTATTATTATTATTATTATTATTATTATTATTATTATTATTATTATTATTATTACTATTATTATTTATTATTATTATTATTATTATTATTATTATTATTATTATTATTATTATTATTATTATTATTATTATTAGTATCATTATTATTATTATTATTATCATTATTATTATTATTATTATTATTATTATTATTATTATTTTTATTATTATTATCATCTCCACTGCAGGTTGTGATGTTTTCGGCCCTCAGCACGAGGAGTCAGAGTCTGAAGGAATCCACCCCATCAGCAAGTGGAGTGTTGAGCATCGCCCCAACAAACGCCGGGGAGTGTCGTATGGGATTTCATATCAAAGATTATTACCCCATCGAAAATGATTATTACCACCACCAGACGTGCTTCTGGTGTTATTCCTTTACGCCTCCTCACAGGAAAAAATACGACCTCAACATTACAAAGGACAGGGTCGTCCTTTCAGATGGCAAACCTCGGTTGGATATGAAGTTTGTAGTGGAAGTAAGTGCTGTGCATGATGTCATATTTTTTTTTCACTTAAAATTACTTCAGTGACTTGATTTTAATGATTAATATGACTATATAAGTGGAAATGTCAGAGTAAATTCGTCATGCTGTGAATTCTTATCTTAATATGATACACTTGCATACCTTTATATATCATGTGTGCGGGTAATGGATGTTCTCCTCCAGATTTATCGTTTATTAAAGCTACTCAGCTTGTTATAATAAAGTAATGAATCTACAAAGACTAAACTAATGAATGACTTAATCATTCTTTATACGTGTTTACACGCACACAAACACACACATACACACACACACACACACACACACACACACACACACACACACACACACACACACACACACACACACACCTGTTTCCTTAGCCAGCATAGTTTAGAAAGTTATGGAGAAACTACTAAGGAAACATATTTCTCTTCATTTAGAATCCTTCAACTTTTTGTCAGTGAGACAACATGGCTTCAGAGAAGGTAGATTAACAGTAACAAACTTATTAGAATTTTATGATGAGGTAAGCTGAATCTTACAGGAAAGAGAGGGCTGGGCAGATTGCGTATTCCTAGACTTCCAGAGAGCATTTGACACTGTCCCACACGGGAGACTTATTAAGAAACTGCTAGCAATGGCAAGAATAGGTGGAAATGTCTTGAAATGGATAAAAACATACTTAAAAGGAAGGGAACAGAGGGTTAGAGTAAGACATTCAGTGTCTGAACGGAGAAGAGTTAGTAGTAGAGTTCCACTGAGTTCAGTTTTAGGGCCACTATTGTTCCTTGTATATAAATGACCTACCAGAGTCTGTAAATTCATTCATAAATATGCTTGCAGATGATTCAAAAATAGTGAAACAAGTAAGAAACTAGAACAATGATAGAGAACTTCAGGATGATCTAAATAATCTGCATGATTGGTCAGAAAAGTGGCTAATAAAATTCATTACTTCAAAATGTAAAGTTATGAGAATGGGTACAAGTGCAAGAAGGCCCAAGCTTGACTATTCGGTGGCAGGAGTAGAACTTCAAGACACAGAGAATGAGAGAGATCTAGGAATAAACATACTGGCCGATTTGTCTCCAGAAATGCATATAAATGGCATAGTAAGGGCAGCATATGCTTTCTTAGCAAATGTAAGGGTAGCCTTCAGGCACATGGACAAGGAAATAGTCAGATATATTTATGCAACCTATGTGAGGCCAAAGCTTGAATATGCAGACTTCTTTTGGAATCCGCCAGAAATACGCAATCTCAATTATGATGACAGGCTAAGGGACTTAGACTTACCATCACTCGAAGCTAGAAGATTGAGGGGGGATATGGTGACGGCTTTTAAATTCCTTCATGGTTATGACAGAGTGGATAGGGATCGATATTTTGATATGGCTGTCACTGGAACTAGATGTCACAGTTTGAAGCTTCGTAAGAAAACTTCTTTGCAGGATGTAAGGAAGTACTTTTTTAGTGTAAGAGTAGTTGATAATTGGAATTCGCTAAGCAATGAGGTAGTTAATGCTCAGTCCATTGTTTTAAGGACAAGTATGCTAAGTATCACTAAGTACAAAATGGAACCGACGAGGAGACGGGAAGTTACGAGCCTGGGGCTCTTTCCCGTAAACACAATTTGGTAATTATAATTAGTAATTGCACATACACA
>JAXCGZ010019045.1:15000-32500 GCA_037179515.1 Halocaridina rubra
CAAAGACATGCCACGAAACTGGTGCCAGAAATACGCAATCTCAGTTATGATGAGAGGCTGAGGGAATTAGACTTACCATCACTCGAAGCTAGAAGAGTAAGGGGGGATATGGTGACAGTCTTTAAATTCCTTCATGGTTATGATAGAGTGGATAGGGATCGATATTTCGATATGGCTGGCTCTAGAACTAGAGGTCATAGTTTGAAGCTTCGTAAGAAAACTTCTTTGCAGGATGTAAGGAAATACTTTTTCAGTGTAAGAGTAGTTGATAATTGGAATTGGCTAAGCGAGGAGGTAGTTAATGCTATCTCAATCCATAGTTTTAAGGACAGGTATGATAAGTATCACTAAGTCTAAAATGGAACCGATCAGGAGACGGGAAGATACGAGCTTTGGGCTCTTTCCCGTGAGCACAATTAGGTAATCACAATTAGGTAATCACACACACATATCTAGGAGTAAACATACTGGCAGATTTGTCTCCAGAAATACATATAAATGGCATAGTAAGGGCAGCATATGCATTCTTATCAAATGTAAGGGTAGCCTTCAGGCACATGCACAAGGAAATGTTCAGAAATATTTATGTAACCTATGTGAGGCCAAAAATCGAATATACAGCCCCCTTTTGGAATCTGCACTTGAAAAAGCACATAGCTAAGCTTGAAAAAGTTCAAAGACATGCCACGAAACTGGTGCCAGAAATACGCAATCTCAGTTATGATGAGAGGCTGAAGGAATTAGACTTACCATCACTCGAAGCTAGAAGAGTGAGGGGGGATATGGTGACAGTCTTTAAATTCCTTCATGGTTATGATAGAGTGGATAGGGATCGATATTTTGATATGGCTGGCTCTAGAACTAGAGGTCATAGTTTGAAGCTTCGTAAGAAAACTTCTTTGCAGGATGTAAGGATATACTTTTTCAGTGTAAGAGTAGTTGATAATTGGAATTGGCTAAGCGAGGAGGTAGTTAATGCTATCTCAATCCATAGTTTTAAGGACAGGTATGATAAGTATAACTAAGTATAAAATGGAACCGATGAGGAGACGGGAAGATACGAGCTTTGGGCTCTTTCCCGTAAACACAATTAGGTAATCACAATTAGGTAATCACACACACACAAGTGAAAGGATTGAGGTTGAAAAAATAAACTTTGCTATAGAAAATGAGTTCAAGGAATTTCTTGTTGCTCGTGTAAATACTGGGTCAGAGAGCATTATAATAACTGTTGTATATAACCCACCAAGGAACAAACATAGGCTAGAATTTAATGAGGAAAGTCATATAGATACTATTGAAATCATAAACTCAGTTGTTTGCAATACACAGGAGAGAAAATGTAGGACTCTGATTATGGGAGATTTTAATCAGAGAGAGATAGATTGGATAAATATTGACCCACACAGTGATGAAGACTCATTCGGGACAAGATTCCTAGATTACGTACAAGAAAATTTCCTACACCAACATGTACTGGAACCAACGAGGAGCAGCGGTGGGGATGAGCCATTACTACTTGATCTAGTATTCACAGATAACGTGTTGGATATTGGAAAAATTGGGTATGAACCACCAATTGGAAAGAGTGACCACTGCGTGTTGTTGATGGAGTATATCATCAAAGATGTTCTGCCTGAGAGTAGAGACACTGAGGACACGAGGAGGAACTATCCGAAAGGAGATTGCATCAAAATGAATGAGCTTTTAGCGGTTATTGACTGGAGGACCTTCTTTAACAACAAATCTATACAAGAAATGGACGACATCTTTTGTGAAAAATATGGGAAGATAGTAGATTGCTACATATCTGTCACCAAAGTAGGTGTAAATCATTCCAGAGAGAAATGGCGATAATAAGTGCAAAAGAGCTAAGGAGTGGAGAGACAAATGCTGGAAAAGGTATAGGAAGAGAAAAAACATAAATCCCTGGTAAACCTATAAAAGTGCAAGAAATTATTACCTAAGTAAAAGAAGAGAGGTAGAGAAAGAGTATGAAAGGGACATCACCAGAAAGGCAAAGGAAAATCCCAAATTTTTCCACAGCTTTATCAGAGGAAAAGTGAAGAAAAAAAAAACAGGTTTTAAAGAGAGCAGATGGAAGCATCACTGAGACAGATGAAATGATCTGCAAAGAATTGAACAAGGAGTTTCAGTCAGTATTTACGGTAGAAAATACCCCACCCCCTTAGATTGCAGAGATAGAAGCTCACGGGCCGGTATTTGAGAACATCATCCTTTCAGCGTCCAGAGGAATGCAAAGCGCTGATGGAGTTAGACGTCCATAAAGCTACAGGTCCTAATGATATATCCCCTCATGTGCCTAAAAATGTGCAAATTCAATATCAGAGTAACTAACTATCATATTTAAAAAAATCACTGGAGTCAGGGGAGATTCCAAGAAGCTGCAAACAAGCGAACGTGATACCTATCTTCAAAATGGGAAGGAGGGATACGGCTCTAAGCAATAGACCTTTCTTTGACCAGTATAGTGTGCAAAGATATGGAGAAACTACTAAGGAAACATATCTCTCTTCACTTAGAATCCTTCAACTTTTTGTCAGTGAGACAACATGACGTCAGAAAAGGTAGATCAACAGTAACAGTCTTATTGGAATTTTATGATGAGGTAAACCGAATCTTACAGGAAAGAGAGGGCTGGGAACATTGCATATTCCTGGACTTCCAGAAAGCGTTTCACACTGTCCCACAGGGTAGAATTATTAAGAAGCTGCAAGCAATGGCAAGAATAGGTGGAAATGACTTGAAATGGATGCAAACATACTTAGAAGGAAGGGAACAGAGTGTTAGAGTAAGACACTCGGTGTCTGAATGGAGAAGCATTAGTAGTGGAGATCCACAGGGTTCAGTTTTAGTGCCACTTTCGTTCCTTGTATATGAATGACCTACCAGAGTCTGTAAATTCATTCATGAATATGTTTGCAGATGATGCAAAGATTGTGAAGAAAGTAAGAAACGAGAACAATGGTAGAGAACTTCAGGAAGATCTAAAAAGTCTGCATGAGTGGTCAGAAGAGAGGCTAATTAAATTCAGTATTTCAGATTGTAAGGTAATGAGAATGGGTACAAGTGCAAGAAGACCCAAGCTTGAGTACTCGGCGGCGGGAGTAGAACTTCAAGAAACAGAGAATGAGAGAGATCTAAGAGTAAACATACTGACCGATTTGTCTCCAGATATGCATATAAATGGCATGCTTTCTTAGCAAATGTAAGGGTAGCCTTCAGGCACATGGACAAGGAAATCTTCAGAAATATTTATGTAACCTATGTGAGGCCAAAGCTTGAATATGCAGCCCCCTTTTGGAATCCGCACTTGAAAAAGCACGTAGTTAAGCTGGAAAAAGTTCAAAGACATGCCACGGAACTGGTGCCATAAATACGCAATCTCAATTATGATGTGGGGCTGAGGGAATTAGACTTACCATCACTCGAAGCTAGAAGATTTAAGGGGATATGGTGACAGCTTTTAAATTCCTTCATGGTTATGACAGAGTGGATAGGGATCGATATTTTGATATGGCTGGCACTAGAACTCGAGGTCATAGTTTGAAGCTTCGTAAGAAAACTTCTTCACAGGATATGTACGGAAGTACAGTACTTTTTCAATGTAAGAATTGTTGATAATTGGAATTCGCTAAGCGAGGAGGTAGTCAATGCTAACTCTATCCATAGTTTTAAGGACAAGTATGATTAGTATCACTAAGTACAAAATGGAACCGTTCAGGAGACGGAAAGATACGAGTTTGGGGCTCTTTCCAGTAAGCACAATTAGTTAATTACACGCGCGCGCGCGCGCACACACACACACACACACACACACACACACACACACACACACACACACACACACATATATACATACATACATACATACATATATATATATATATACATATATATATATATATATATATATATATATATATATATATATATATATATATATAATAAATTTATATTCAGTCTCCGTTATCCGTCCGTGCGAAGTATCATACAATATTTGGTGTTTGATTATTCACGTAGGCCCAGGTGTTTGAATGGGGCTAATATTAACACCCCTACTCATTGAAACTCATATTCTCTCGCGTATTATTTCAGTGGAAGGTCACAAAATCTGTTGGCCGAATGGCACTTGGGCACACAACGAACAAGGGGTCGAACGAACCAACTACGCGCCCTGCAGTCATATAAATTACCATCTCATCAACTATTATTGGGAGATGTCGATGAACGCTATTTCCATGGTTGCTGTTCTACCGGCTTTTGTTATCCTTCCATACTACAGGTAGGTGAAGAGGAGAGGAGGCTTCGGTGTACAGAGGGAGAATGCGTTGGGTGCATGATTGACTATGTAAAGAAATATGAGTGAATAGAGATTATATAAGAACTGGAGTGAGTACAAAATGCTGTCAGGGAAGAAATGAATGGAAAATGACAGCGTAATCTTGTCTTCATTAACAAATATCTGTGCATGGGGGACATGTGCGAACAGTCATTCCCACTGAGATAAAATTGTTCACTTTACATTATATATTGGACAATATATATTATCTCTACATCATTTCTCTAATTTAAAGCATTCGTTCTTTTTACATGCAATTTTTGCAGACGGTAATTTCACTGACTTTTACAGAGATTTTTTTTAAATTAAATATTCTCAGTGTAAATAGAAATAGTGATAGAATACTGCAATATGGTGATAATGCAATATCAGTCAACCAATACTGATAGCGGCTGGCTTCTAGGAAGAATGACACAAACATATAGAATACATACGTATATACAAATACACATATATATTCATATACATGCACATACACACCCACACATAAACACACACACACTTATATATATATATATATATATATATATATATATATATATATATATATATATATATATATATATATACTGTACCACGTCTAATTTCAGACCTCTGAGGGCACAAAGATTTAAACTGCACCTGAATTTCCTTTGGGCGCTCTTTTTCAAGTCATTCTTCAATATATTGGACGTGGCGCTTCTTCGCATTCCAGAATATACAGAAGTAAGGGACACTAATTATTTTGCAGATAAAAAAGCAGTAGTAGTAGTAGTAGTAGTAGTAGTAGTAGTAGTAGTAGTAGTAGTAGTAGTAGTAGTAGTAGTAGTAGTAGTAGTAGTAGTAAATATTTATCGTTTAAATGCAGTTAGTAGAGATATCACATTTTTGCTTGGTATTTACCAACCGAACGTGGATAAGCTATTCAAAATTATAGTAGTAGTAGTAGTAGTAGTAGTAGTAGTAGTAGTAGTAGTAGTAGTAGTAGTAGTAGTAGTAGTAGTAGTAGTAGTAGTAGTAGTAGTAGTAGTAAATATTTATCGTTTAAATGCAGTTAGTAGAGATATCACATTTTTACTTGATATTTACCAACCGAACGTGGAAAAGCAATTTAAAATTATTTCAACCGAACTGTACCTTCATGATTTTAATCTCTTCTTTTTACACTCCTCAGAGCAACACCATAATGGACGACAATACGGGAGGCTGTAAATTCCTCGTGTACTTAACAAAGGTTTTCAGTGTGGCCGTTTGGACATGGATGTTGGCAGAGAGTCTCTATTTACATCGGCTTATTGTTGCTGCCTTCAAAGGCGGTGGCAAAACTTATGTCTACGTACTCATTGGATGGGGTTCGTACTACATACCACCTCCTTTCTTCCACTCTTATGGTGTGTGTGATTACCCAATTGTGATTACCTAATTGTGTTTACGGGAAAGAGCCCAAAGCTCGTATCTTCCCGTCTCTTGATCGGTTCCATTTTATACTTAGTGATACTTATCATACCTGTGTGTGTGAGTGTGTGTGTGTGTGTGTAACTACAAATTGTGATTACCTAATTGTGTTTACGGGAAAGAGCCCAAAGCTCGTAGCTTCCCGTCTCCTGATCGGTTCCATTTTATACTTAGTGATACTTATCATACCTGTCCTTAAAACTATGGATTGAGATAGCATTAACTACCTCCTCGCTTAGCGACTTCCAATTATCAACTACTCTTACACTGAAAAAGTATTTCCTTACATCCTGCAAAGAACTTTTCTTACCAAGCTTCAAACTATGACCTCTAGTTCTAGAGCCAGCCATATCAAAATATCGATCCCTATCCACTCTATCATAACCATGAAGGAATTTAAAGACTGTCACCATATCCCCCCTCACTCTTCTAGCTTCGAGTGATGGTAAGTCTAATTCCTTCAGCCTCTCATCATAACTGAGATTGCGTATTTCTAGCACCAGTTTCGTGGCATGTCTTTGAACTTTTTCAAGCTTAGCTATGTGCTTTTTCAAGTGCGGATTCCAAAAGGGGGCTGCATATTCGAGCTTTGGCCTCACATAGGTTACATAAATATTTCTGAACATTTCCTTGTCCATGTGCCTGAAGGCTACCCTTACATTTGATAAGAATGCATATGCTGCCCTTACTATGCCATTTATATGTATTTCTGGAGACAAATCTGCCAGTATGTTTACTCCTAGATCTCTCTCATTTTCTGTCTCTTGAAGTTGTACTCCAGCCACCGAGTAGTCAAGCTTGGGCCTTCTTGCACTTGTACCCATTCTCATTACCTTACATTTTGAAGTATTGAATTTCATTAGCCACTTTTCTGACCACTCATGCAGATTATTTAGATCCTCCTGAAGTTCTCTACCATTGTTCTCGTTTTTTACTTTCTTCACAATCTTTGCATCATCTGCAAACATATTCATGAATGAATTTACAGACTCTGGTAGGTCATTTACATATACAAGGAACAAAAGTGGCCCTAAAACTGAACCCTGTGGAACTCCACTACTAACTCTTCTCCATTCAGACACTGAGTGTCTTACTCTAACCCTCTGTTCCCTTCCTTCTAAGTAAGTTTTTATCCATTCCAAAACATTTCCACCTATTCTAGCCATTGATTGCAGCTTCCTAATAAGTCTCCCATGTGGAACAGTGTCAAACGCTTTCTGGAAGTCTAGGAATATGCAATCTGCCCAGCCCTCTCTTTCCTGTAAGATTTGGCTTACCTCATCATAAAATTCTAATAAGTTTGTTACTGTTGATCTACCTTCTCTGAAGCCATGTTGCCTCACTGACAAAAAGTTGAAGGATTCCAAGTGAAGAGAGATATGTTTCCTTAGTAGTTTCTCCATAACTTTGCAAACTATGCTGGTCAAGGAAACTGGTCTATAGTTCAGAGCCGTATCCCTCCTTCCCTTTTTGAAGATAGGTATCACATTTGCTTGTTTCCAACATCTTGGAATCTCCCCCGACTCCAGTGACTCCTTAAATATGATACTTAGTGCCACTGATATTGTGTTTGCGCATTTTTTAAGCACATGAGGGGATATGTCATCGGGACCTGTAGCTTTATGAACATCTAAATCCATCAGCGCTTTGCATACCTCTGTGGCTGTAAGGTTGATGTTCTCTAATACCGGCCCTTGAGCTTCTATCACTGCAATCTGAGGGGGTGGGGTATTTTCTACTGTAAATACTGACTGAAACTCCTTGTTCAATTCTTTGCAGATCTCTTCATCCGTCTCAGTGATGCTTCCATCCGCTCTCTTTAGCCTTAAAACCTGTTCTTTTACCTTCAGTTTTCCTCTGATAAAGCTGTGGAAAAGCTTGGGATTTTCTTTAGCCTTCCTGGTGATGTCCCTCTCATAGTCTCTCTCTGCCTCTCTCCTTTTACTTAGGTAGTCATTTCTTGCTCTCTTGTGGGTGTGTGTGTGTGCGTGTGTGTGTGTGTGTGTGTGTGTGTGTGTGTGTGTTTACCTAATTGTGGCTACCTAATTGTGTTTACGGGAAAGAGCCCAAAGCTCGTATCTTCCCGTCTCCTGATCGGTTAAATTTTGTACTTAGTGATACTTATCATACTTGTCCTGAAAACTATTGATTGAGATATCATTAACTATCTCCTCGCTTAGCCAATTCCAATTATCAACTACTCTTACACTGAAAAGGTATTTCCTTACATCCTGCAAAGAACTTTTCTTACCAAGCTTCAAACTATGACCTCTAGTTCTAGAGCCTGCCATATGAAAATATCGATCCCTATCCACTCTATCATAACCATGAAGGAATTTAAAGACTGTCACCATATCCCTCCTCAATCTTCTAGCTTCGACTGCGGATTCCAAAAGGGGGCCGCATAATTGAGTTTTGGACTCACATTGGTTACATAAATATATCAGAACATTTCCTTGTCCATGTGCCTGAAGGCTACCCTTACATTTGATAAGAATGCATATGCTGCCCTTACTATGCCATTTATATGTATTTCTGGAGACAAATCTACAAGTATGTTTACTCCTAGATCTCTCTCATTTTCTGTCTTTTGAAGTTGTACTCCAGCCACCAAGTAGTCAAGCTTGGGCCTTCTTGCACTTGTGCCTATTCTCATTACCTTACATTTTGAAGTATTGAATTTCATTAGCCACTTTTCTGACCACTCGTGCAGGCTATTTAGATCTTCTTGAAGTTCTCTACCATTGTTCTCTTTTCCTACTTTCTTCACAATCTTTGCATCATCTGCAAATATATTCATGAATGAATTTACAGACTCTGGTAGGTCATTTACATATACAAGGAACAAAAATGGCCCTAAAACTGAACCCTGTGGACCTCCACTACTAACTCTTCTCCATTCAGGCACTGAATGTCTTACTCTAACCCTCTGTTCCCTTCCTTCTAAGTAAGTTTTTATCCATTTCAAGACATTTCCACCTAATCTAGCCATTGCTTGCAGCTTCCTAAAAAGTCTACCGTGTGGGACAGTGTCAAACGTTTTCTGGAAGTCTAGGAATATACAATCTGCCCAGCCCTCTCTTTCCTGTAAGATTCGGCTTACCACATCATAAAATTCTCATAAGTTTGTTACTGTTGATTTACCTTCTCTGAAACCATGTTGCCTCACTGACAAAAAGTTGAAGGATTCCAAGTGAAGAGAGATATGTTTCCTTAGTAGTTTCTCCATAACTTTGCAAACTATGCTGGTCAAGGAAACTGGTCTATAGTTCAGAACCGTATCCCTCCTTCCCTTTTTGAAGATAGGTATCACGTTTGCCTGTTTCTAGCATCTTGGAATCTCTCCTGACTCCAGTGACGTTTTAAATATGATGCATAGTGCCACTGATATTGAGTTTGCGCATTTTTTTAAGTACATTAGGGGATATGTCATCAGGACCTGTAGCTTTATGAACATCTAACTCCATCAGCGCTTTGCATACCTCTGTGGCTGTAAGGTTGATGTTCTCTAATACCGGCCCTTGAGCTTCTATCTCTGCAATCTGAGGGGAT
Organism: Halocaridina rubra; assembly: GCA_037179515.1. Taxonomy (NCBI): domain Eukaryota; kingdom Metazoa; phylum Arthropoda; class Malacostraca; order Decapoda; family Atyidae; genus Halocaridina; species Halocaridina rubra. The sequence goes on from JAXCGZ010019045.1 coordinate 24,350, forward strand.
GGGGTATTTTCTACTGTAAATACTGACTGAAACTCCTTGTTCAATTCTTTGCAGATCTCTTCATCTGTCTCAGTGATGCTTCCATCCGCTCTCTTAAGCCTTAAAACCTGTTCTTTTATCTTCAGTTTTCCTCTGATAAAGCTGTGGAAAAGCTTGGGATTTTCTTTAGCCTTCCTGTTGATGTCCCTCTCATAGTCTCTCTCTGCCTCTCTTCTTTTACTCAGGTAGTCATTTCTTGCTCTTTGGGTAGGTTTGCCAGGGATTTATGTTTTTTTCTCCTCCTATACCGTTTCCAGCATTTGTCTCTCCACTCCTTAGCTCTTTTACACCCATTATCGAACCATTTCTCTCTGGCATGAATTACACCTACTTTGGTGACAGGTATGCAGCAATCTACTATCTTCCCATATTTCTCACTTAAGATGTCATACATTTCTTGTACAGATTTATTGTAAAATATGGTTCTCCAGTCAACTGCTAAAAGCTCATTCATTTTGATGTAATCTCCTTTCGGATAGTTCCTCCTCATGTCCTCTACTCTCAGGCAGAATATCTTCAATGATATACTCCATCAACAACACACAGTGGTCACTCTTTCGAATTGGTGGTTCATACTCAATTTTTCAATATCCAACACATTATCTGTGAATACTAGGTCAAGTAGTGATGGCTCATCCCCAGCCCTGGCCCTCGTTGATTCCATTACATGTTAGTGTAGGAAATTCCCTTGTACGCAATCTAGGAATCTTGCCCTGAATGAGTCCTCACCACTGTGTGGGGTCAAGATTTATCCAACCTATCTCTTTATGATTAAAATATCCCATAATCAAAATCCTACATTTTCTCTCCCGTGCCATGTTTACAACTGAGTTTGACTTCAATAGTATGTATGTGACTTTATTATAAACTTCTAGCCTATTCTGGTTCCTTGGTGGGTTATATACAACAGTTATTATAATGCTTTCTGACCCAGTATTTATGCGAGCAACAAGAAATTCCTTGAACTCACTTTCTATAGCCATGTTTATTTCTTCAACCTGAATATTTTCACTTATGAGTAGTGCTATACCTCCACCAGTCCTCTCAGATCTTTCAACCTTTAATATTCTGAAGCCCTTAGGAAAAACTGTGACACTGTTTATGCCCTCACTCAACTTAGTCTCTGTAATTGCTACTATATCTGCCTTACTGTTGTGAATCTTAACTTTTAATTCTACTGCCTTACCAGCTAATCCATCAGAATTTGTGTATAACAATCTTAATGAGGCCCCATCCCCTGATCTTCTGTCATTATCTTCATTATCTCCCCTTTGTCTGGAAGAACTCTGAAATTAAATTTTTCTTCTCTTCTTCATTTTTTTCCTCATTTAACCTTCTTCCCTCTTGCAGCAAGTTTTTTATCTTTCCCATCTCTTCCTGTGTTCTGTATCGTCTTTGTGTGTGTGTGTGGGGGGGGGGTGCATGTGTGTGTAAGGAAGGAATTTTGTGTATTAACATAAGTACATTAACCCAATTGTGCTCACGCGAAAGAGCCAGTGTTCGTACTTCCCCATCTCTTGTTCGGTTTCTTTTTATATACTTATTATTTAAAGCCTTGAACGCATTTGGTAATTATAAAGTTTTCTGCTTAGAAAATTCCATTTAACAACTTTCCTTGCACTAAAAAGTGCTTCCTCTTTATATCTTACAAAGAAGTTTTCTTATGAGTTTTAAACTATGAACTCTAATTAAAGGGCCCCGCATGCACTCACACACACACGTGTGTGTTTGCGTGTGTATGTGTGTGTGTTAGTTCTCCTTAGAGTTGCATTAATGACTCTACGAAAGATAACATAATGTCTCTGGATCTGCCAACCTGATTTTATCTAAATGCATTTCATGACAATTCGTCTTGAGAGAGAGAGAGAGAGAGAGAGAGAGAGAGAGAGAGAGAGAGAGAGAGAGAGAGAGAGAGAGAGAGAGAGAGAGAGAGAGAGAGAGAGAGAGAGAGAGAGAGAGTCAAAGTCAAAGTCAAAAACTTTATTCCATCAAAAATGGCTATTACATGATAATTAATCTAATTACAAATTACAATGTAAAATGTCAAAATAAAACAAATGAAATTTGCAAAGCACAAAATCAAAAAATTTACACATTAAAATATGCATACGTACACTTCGTCTTCCCAATGGGAGGATAATAATGAGACTAAAATCACTTATTAAGTAGGTGATTTAAAAGATGAGATTTAAGTGAGGGTAATGTTTGGCAGCTTCTTAAGTTTGCGGGTAAAGAGTTCCAAAGACTCGGGCCCATTACATTTAAGGCTCTTGCCCCAATATCAGTGGAAGTTCTGGGCACGTAAAAAGAATTCTGATATCTGGTGTTGACGTTATTGATACGCACTTCATTAACTGTTGGCAATGAGAAGAGCCATTCCGGTAATATTCCATGATTTATTTTAAAAACTAAAAGACAGATATTATATATGAACTTCATGTCCATCCTTAGCCAACCCAATCTCTCAAAGAGGGGAGTCACGTGATCATATTTATGCACCCCCCCTATGGCAACTCTTGCAGCAAAATTCTGGAGCCTTTTCACTCGTAACATCTGGGTCTTAGTCGTGGAACCCCAAACACTTAAACAGTAGTTGAGAATACTTAAAATCAATGTTTGTACTACAATTACCCTACAATCAGGCTCGAATCTTTCATAGACTCTGTTCAAGTAAATAAGGGTCCCGTTCACTTTTTTATGTAGTTCATCGATATGAAAATTAAATGTCATGGTACTGTCCATAATAACTCCTAGATTTTTAACCTTATTAGATGGGAAGAGTGAAACATTGTTGAAATTTAAACTGATGTTCTCAGGAATGCGGGACAGGTATTGATTTGATCCAAAAATAACGAATTTAGTTTTATTTTCGTTCAGTAAAAGACCATTACTGTTAAAATAACTTTTGGCACAGTTTAATATATCTTCAGCCCTTTTTAAGATTTCAGGAATTCTATCAATGTCACCAGTAAGCATAATCTGGGTGTCATCAGCATACATAACAAGTAGGCAATCTCTTATAAATTGAGGTAAATCATTAACATATATTAAGAAAAGCAGAGGACCCAAAATTGAACCCTGAGGAACGCCAAAACTGATATCTAAAGAAGAAGAGAGAGTCGAGCCCATTCGAACTGATTGAATTCGATCTTTCAGATAATTTTCGAACCAAAATGAGTCAACATGAACTTTGGAAAGTTTTCTCATTAGAATTTGATGGTGTACACTGTCAAATGCTTTAGACAAATCTAACAATAATAAAAGTGATATTTTCTTATTTTCAATATTACTATAAATTTTATCAGTAATTTTAAGTAGGGCCGTCTCGGTCGAAAGTTTAGGCCGAAAACCGTGTTGTTCTTCACATAATAGACAAGTTGAGACATATGGAATAATACAACTCACAAACAGAGGGAAAACAATAAGTTTCCCAAATCACAAAGAATCTTAATACAAATGCATATGTAATGACATCATCACTTCACGTGCATTCAGCCATGATTTTTTATTTGTAAAAATATTCTCCATGCCAGGGTTTGTGATTTTGGAAATTGTTGTTTTTCATCTATTTTGATCTGTCTCATTTACTGAAACACCTTCATAACAATACTTTTTCTGGTGAAATGTAAACAAGATACAATCAAATAATGAAAAGGACAGCAGATCCAATACTCGCTTTCGTTCAAGTTGTAAATCTAATCTAAGGGGAACTAACATAATGAAATGCACGCACATTTCGTGATTAATATGTATGTATGTATGTATGTATGTATATATGTATGTATATATATATATATATATATATATATATATATATATATATATATATATATATATATATATATATATATATATATATATATATATATATATATATATATATATATATATATATATATATATATATATATTATATATATATATATATATATATATATATATATATATATTATATATATATATATATATATATATATATATATATATATATATATATATATATATATATGTATATATATATTATATATATATATATATATATATATATATATATATATATATATATATATATATATATATATATATATATATAGAGAGAGAGAGAGAGAGAGAGAGAGAGAGAGAGAGAGAGAGAGAGAGAGCATTCTTTATTCCAATCTGCTGGTGGTTGGATGACTCAAGAAGTTAAATGTAGTCTAGATCTAAATATAACCATTCTCCTATCCAGTGCTGAAAGCATCACCTCAAAAATAAGATTTTTATATATTAATTTCAGATATTAAGGCCGTCTAATTAATTCTTTGCTTGACTTTAAAAGTTACAGGACAAGCATTACAGCTTTATCGAAGACCAAGAACAATTCGTCTTCCGGAAGTTCATGCTAGGCATCTGGGCCAGTGTTTCTCAAACTTCAGTCTATAATACACCCCTTGAAGCTCTGACTTGCCAACCACGTATCCTCTTGTCATTTACACTCGCATTTAATCATTCAAACAAACAAGACCCTGAGGTGAGAGAAATGAAACTAACCCATCCATGTAAATCAAAATAATACGTAAGGGCTAAATATTGGGAGTATGCCTGGTGCAACCCGCAGAGTCAGCAAGTGAACTTTCTTTTAGGAGCCTTTGAGCAAGGTGAATCAAGCACTCGACCTCATGGTTGTGAATCAGGAGGAGTTGCTTTACAGACGTAAGGAGGAGGCTGCTTCAAATTGTAATATTTATACGGGGATCTTTCTCTCTTATCAGTTCCTCCACTTATACTGTGCACTTGTTGGGCGGTGAGTCGAGCACTTTTGGAGGACTACCAGTGCTGGCTAGGGGATGATCAAAGCGATGCTAAACATCTGTATCTTATAACAGAACTGCCCAAACTGCTAATACTAGTGGTATGTATACTATTATTACTGTTACTTCTACTACTACTACTACTACTACTACTACTACTACTACTATAGTAACTGATACAAATTTTATTTCAGTACCGTCATCTGCCTGAATCTCAAGTAAGCTATGCATTAAACATAATACAGTCATATATATATATATATATATATATATATATATATATATATATATATATATATATATATATATATATATATATATATATATATATATATATATATATATAATGCAAAAACCATAGTTCCCCTTATAAGTAATGATTATGCAAAGAAAAAAAAAGATTCAAAGAAACTATAATAACCGACATACTTTCTAAACATGTCCAATTTAATATGCATTCGAAACATTAAACCTATAATGATTTTCAAGAACATTCAAGTATACAAAAACCAAGACTAAAGTGAAGATAGACAGAGAAAAAGAGAGAGAGAGAGAGAGAGAGAGAGAGAGAGAGAGAGAGAGAGAGAGAGAGAGAGAGAGAGAGAGAGAGAGAGAGAGAGAGAGAGAAATTCTGTCAATTGTTAATCGCTCAAGCAGCTTGGCTGATAAGAATATCAATCTAAAAGTTTTAGGAACTTGATTAATCATAAATGAGCTACTAATTGTAATACAGTATGCCACTGTTATCTCAAGATAACATATGAACTAAATAAAAGCTTAATGACAACAAAATATTTACTAAATTAAAAGAGAAATTTATTACTAGTAACATTTTTTCCACGCTACGCACTAACACAAAATTATTACAATGATAATAACAACAAAGAAAAATAAAAAAATAATAATAAATTTACTACTACTACTACTACTACTACTACTACTACTACTACTACTACTACTACTACACACTTTTTTATATTGAAGGAGCTACCTTATCATCTTGGGTCGAACAAGATGCCGGTATGGCTAACAAGGTTTCAAGTCTCTTTGAGGATGAAACAAAGTGAACTTCTTGAGCAACCCATTTTCTCTCTTTCATTTTTTTAATTAAATTTTTTACATTCAACCTATTACTACTACTACTACTACAGATACTATTACTACTAGTCCCAATAATAATAATAATAATAATAATAATAATAATAATAATAATAATAATAATAATAATAATAATAATAATAATAATAATAATAATAATAATAATAATAATTTAGTAATAATAAAAATAATAATATCATTTTTATTATTATTATTATTATTATTATTATTATTATTATTATTATTATTATTATTATTATTATTATTATTATTATTATTATAATGCAATCACACATTCAACTATTTCCAAACTATTTCCTGGGACCTATAGAACAAGAGCACATTTTAGTCCATTGACCATCCTATGCTTTTAAGTCACCATCTCAATATGGACTTAGGTTGCTTGATATAATATTAAACAGTAATTGTGCATTTAAATAGTTCCAATGCTACTTTACATCCTACTTTTGGCAGTCGTGCTTAAGACCTGCAAAACAGGACTAGGAAGCTTGGCGTGATGAGTTACGGAGGGCATGAAACAGAGAGAAATGGATCTTCTTTTTATGTCTCAGAATTATGGAGGGCATTACGGCGCCTTCATGCGCTGAAGTTTTAACCTCCTTCCCAACCCACTAGTAACCACTACGCATATTTTATTCTCCTCCTCATTTAGGATGGATGGATGGGTTTGGTTTTACGTCACGAACTCCCTTTTCTACTAAGGGCTAGGACGGTTGCCTTCTTACGAAGGACTTGTTTTGGCAGATGTAATCGTTACCCTGAGTGTGCGCCCTTACTAACCTCAGTCCATGACGGAGCGCGAACCCTCGACCTGCCGCCTCAGAGTCGCAGACGCTACCATTTTGCCACGGAGACTACATTCTCTTCCTCAAATAGACCAAGGTTAATTCAAAGAACACTACAATGCATATACGCACTTAAATAATTTCATTTTTTTACGTCCTACTGTCTGGATTCGGACCTGAGATTGCAGAAAAGAAGACCATCACTGCCTGAGAAATAGAGATAAACTGAATTTCTACTGAAACCTCTGAATTACAAAGAGCATCATTGCATCATTCTACTCAGAATGTTTATCCCTCTACCGACCCACCGTTGTTCAGTACACATATTCTATTCTCTTCCTTAGTATGGACCAAGGTAAATTAAAAGAGCCGTATAATGCAATCACACATTTAACCTTTGGGATTCGATCCTAGGACCTATGGTTCCTTCACATAATATCTTCTGTCTATGCAGTAGTTACGGCTGTGTTGTTATTGTTATTATTATTATTTTTATTATAATCATTATTATTATTATTTCTATTATTATTATTATTATTATTATTATTTTTATTATTATTATTATTATTATTATTATTATTATTATTATTATTATTATTATTATTATTATTATTATTATTATTATCATTATTATTATTATTATTATTATTATTATTATTATTATTATCATTATTATCATTATTATTATTATTATTATTATTATTATTATTATTATTATTATTTTTACAGCTTAATACACTACTACTTGCCAACATGACCCGGGTTCTGCTAACAACACTGCGTCATAAAGACGACGGAGACACTATTATCAACAGGTACATTGATATTCTTCTATGTAAATCTTTTTTATATGCATGTGTCTATGAATATAAGGCAGGAATAATGATATTACATGTTCGTAGAGGCTTGCTAATATTCTTATTATTCTTATTCCCATTATTATTATTATTATTATTATTATTATTATTATTATTATTATTATTATTATTATTATTATTATTATTATTATTATCATTATTATTATTTTTATATTATTATTATTATTATTATTATTATTATTATCATTATTATTATTATTATTATTATTATTATTATTATTATTATTATTATTATTATTATTATTATTATTATTGCAAGTAGTAGTAGTAGTAGTAGTAGTAGTAGTAGTAGTAGTAGTAGTAATAGTAGTGATAGTAGTAGTAGTAGCACTTACCTATGCGCTCAAGTATGTAATCTACATTTAATTTGAATTTCAGGAGAGCAGCAAAAGCCACCCTGTTTCTCCTTCCAATGTTCGGTCTTCAGTTCTTCGTAACATTTGTTGTTCCTCCCTACACCACGCCATGCATAGGAATGCACGTACGTTTTTCGTCAGTTCTGTTGGTTTATACTTATTGTAATTTCCATTGTGATATTAT
>JAXCGZ010019045.1:40000-62500 GCA_037179515.1 Halocaridina rubra
CAAAATATTCTGCTCATCTTTTCCTTGCATCGTTCCCTCTTAACATCTGTCCATTCACATCTTTCACTGTCTCTTCCATCCTCGATCCACCCTTCCTTGCTCTCTTCACTTCTTTCCAAAACTTCTTTTTATTCTCCTCATATGACCTACTAAAATCCTGTCCCCACCTAACATTTGCCAACCTCTTCTCTTCCTCTACGTTCCGCTTGGTTTCCACATTTGTCTCCCTATATCTTTCATACTTTTCCCTACTTTTACACTGCAGCCATTCCTCAAAAGCCCTCTTTTTCTCTTCCACCTTCATTTTCACCCCTTCATTCCACCACTCGCTGCCCCTCCTCATGCCACCTCCAACAAACCTCTTTCCACACACATCACTTGCATGTCCCACAAAACATTCTTTCATCAACCCCCATTCCTCCCCTAACTCCCCAACTTCTCTTTCTTTCACCCTGTCATATGCCACTCTCAACCTGTCCTGATATTCCTGTCTCTTCTCTGGCTTTTTCAACTCTTCCACCTTCACTATTTCCCTTCTACATCCCCCCACACTATTTCCCCACTCTTTTGCTACTACCACTTTTGCTTCAACCAAAAAATGATCAGACATCCCAGCAGCCACACCCCTGAATGCATGTACATCTTTCACTCTACCAGTCATGCTCTTTGCTACCAACACATAATCCATCAATGCTCTTTCTTTCACTCTTCCATTTGCCACTCTCATCCATGTATACTTATTTATTAACTTCTTCTTAAATAAACTATTACCTATCACCAACTCTTGCTCCACACACATATCTAACAGTCTCTCGCCACTCTCATTCCCACCTGGTACCCCATACTTTCCTACAACACCTTCTATCTCTCCATCACCCACTCTGGCATTCAAGTCACCCAACACAACTACATAGTTCCTTCTACTCAGACCATCCACACATCTAGTTAAGTCATTCCAGAATTCATCCCGCTCTTCCTCACTTCTCTCACATCCTGGCCCATACGCACTAACAAAAGCCCAACATTCCCTTCCTATCCTAGCCCTCACCCACATCAGCCTAGATGACACTTCTTTCCATTCCACTACCTGATTTACCATCCATTCACTCAGCAAAAATGCCACACCTTCTCTCGCTCTCCCCCTTTCAACCCCAGACACCCTACCCGTCACATCGCCAAATGCCACTTCTCCTTTTCCTTTCATCTTCGTCTCACACAATGCCAATACATCCATCCTCCTCTTACCAAACATATATCCAATCTCACATCTTTTGCTCTCTATCGTACTACAACCACGCACATTTAGACAACCCAAAACTAGAGTTTGGGGAGAAGTTATTCTCCCCTCTACTCCCCTTCTTCTTTGACGTCTCGCAGGAGGTTGATACAAGGGGGGGATTCCTAGTCCCCCCGCCCCGTCCACTTTTAGTCGCCTTTTACGACACGAAGGGAATACGGTGAGGCTATTCTTTGATATTGTGCCCGCCCCACAGGGCACACATATATATATATATATATATATATATATATATATATATATATATATATATATATATATATATATATATATATATATATATATATATATATATATAAATATAATATATATATATATACATATATATATATATATATATATATATATATATATATATATATATATATATATATATATATATATATATATATATATATATATATATATATATATATATATATATATATATATATATATATATATACATATATATACATATATACATATATATATATATATATATATATATATATATATATATATATATATATATATATATATATATACATATATATATATATATATATATAACTCGCTCTGCTTTTATTATAGCTAGGAATCGCTGTACAGCTCAGATTCGAAGGTCTAAGGCTTCCTTTATAAGAAGGAAAGTTGATGACCTTAACTCCTCTCCCACTGACAAATGCTTCTGGTCCTTAGCCAAAAACCTCTCCAAAAACTTCTGTAACTCAAGCTTTCCCCCTCTCATTCGTTCTGATGGTTCTGTAGCTTGCTCTCCCACTGACAAAGCCACTCTCTTTGGCTCTCATTTTTCTGCCAACTCTTCTATCAACGATTCCAGCGCACCTGTTCCTCAGTCTTTTCCCCTCTCTAACCCTATGCCCTCCCTTATCCTTTCTTCACGCAAAGTTCATAAGGTTCTTCGCTTACTAAAGACAAACAAGGCATAAGGTCCCGATGGTATCCCTGCAAGGTTCCTTAAGGAGTTTGCAGATGAACTGGCTCCCGTGCTTTGCCATCTTTTTCGCCTCATTCTGTCAACCAGTATCTATCCTTCATCTTGGAAGCATGCTCTAGTTCAACCTATTCCTAAGAAGGGTGACCGCTCTATTCCTTCTAACTACCGACCTATTGCTCTAACCTCCTCTATTGCTAAAGTTTTCGAAACTTTGCTCAATGCTCACTTCTTGAAACGCCTTGAATCTAACTCACTTATCTCCGATCACCAGTACGGCTTCCGCAAGGCAAGATCCACTGGTGATCTCCCGTCCTATCTTACTCATGTATGGTCATCCTCTCTGAGGAACTATGGGGAATCCTTTGTCGTCGCCCTTGATATCTCTAAGGCTTTTGACCGAGTGTGGCACAAGGCTCTGTTGGCCAAACTCCCTGCCTATGGCTTTACCCCTTCTTTCTGTTCTCTGATTTCCAGTTTTCTCACTGACCGTTCTATATCTGTAGTTGCTGATGGCGCGACATCTAACCCTTTCTCTGTGTCCAGTGGTGTTCCACAGGGTTCTGTTCTTTCACCTACTCTCTTCCTTCTCTTCATCAATGATCTTCTACAGTCCCCATCTTCCTCTCTTCTTCATGCCTTTGCCGATGATTCTACCCTTCACTTTTCCTCTGCCTTTTCTTCACAACCTTCATCTGTTACTCGTAATCAATCTCGTATCACTCTTTCTTCTACTCTTAACTCCGATTTGCAGAGAGTATCTGAATGGGGCACTCAAAATTTAGTTAAATTCAATCCCTCCAAGACACTGTTTCTGGCTATCTCTTTATCTTCTTCTCCTCCTGATAACCCTATTAACTTTGAAACTAATGAAATTTACCCTCTTAACTCTATTAATATATTAGGAATCCATATAGCCTCTAACTTGTCTTGGAGGAATCACATAATCCAAATTTCTAAATCTTCATCCAAAAAATTGGGGGTTTTGTTTCGTTTTCGTTATTACTTTTCCTCATTGCAGTTACTTAAAATTTACAAAGGTCTTATCCGCCCCAGCTTAGAATACTGCTCACACATCTGGGGTGCTTCTTCCTTTACTTATCTTCTTGATAGGGTTGAATCTAAGGCAGTCAGACTCATTAATGATCCTTCTCTTATTTCTAACCTGGATTCTCTTTCTCTTCGCCGTAAGGTATCTTCCCTTTCGCTTTTCTATCGCTACTACTTCCATCGCTGCTCTGATGAGTTGGCGAGTTGCATCCCTCCTCCACTGCCGAGGCCGCATAACACTCGCCAAGCGGCCTCATCTCACAGGTACTGTGTGGAGATTTGTAGCTCGCGGATTGGTCGGTGCAGCGACTGCTTCTTCCCATCTACCTCCAGACTCTGGAACTCTCTTCCTCCTTCTGTCTTTCCTAATTCTTATGACCTTTCATCCTTCAAAAAGCAGATCTATCGTCATCTCAGAGCCTAGTCCTCCATATCTCTGGGTCCTCTTTACTTTGACTGTTTTTTCTGTCTGTCGTTTTCCTTTGTGTGACATTACCTCATCTCTGCCTTGCCCTTAACTTTTTCTTTTCCTTCGTCTTGGTATTTTCTCGTGCCCGGGCCTTTGTTGATGGGGGCAGTTTCTGCCTGTCCCGGTGTCACACTCTTAAAAAAAAAAATATATATATATATATATATATACAAAATATATATAGATAGATATATATAGATATAGATTTTATATATATATATATATATATATATATATATATATATATATATATATATATTTATCTACGTACATGAACCATTTTTCCCCCTATAAGGGGAGTGGCTGAGTCAAGACAAAACACTTTGACTCTTTGGGCTGAGAAAATACAGAGGGAATTCCCAGTCCCCTCGCTCCGCTCCATTCAGTCGACTCTTATGACACGCAGGGGAACACAGAAGAAATATTATATATATATATATATATATATATATATATATATATATATATATATATATATATATATATATATATATATAAACTATCTCTCTCTCTCTCTCTCTCTCTCTCTCTCTCTCTCTCTCTCTCTCTCTCTCTCTCTCTCTCTCTCTCTCTCTCTCTCTCTCTCTCTCTCTATATATATATATATATATATATATATATATATATATATATATATATATATATATATATATATATATATATATATATATATATATATATATATAACTCTCTCTCTCTCTCTCTCTCTCTCTCTCTCTCTCTCTCTCTCTCTCTCTCTATATATATATATATATATATATATATATATATATATATATATATATATATATATATATATATATATATATATATATATATATATATATATAATTTTTACCCATTTATGTTTCTCTTTACTTTTTTTTTTTTTTTTTCGTGACAGGCCCGATGAGGGCAAATCTTGTTTTCCTTTTTTTTTTTTTACCGTCCTGGTGTCACAATCATAAAAAAAAAATACAAAACTAAAAGAATATATTCACGAACCTGGCATTAAATACCTTTTGGGACAAGTAATTTTGTCAGAAGCTTTGATTCATGTTTTCACATATGGTAATGTCCTTAATTGATATATATATATATATATATATATATATATATATATATATATATATATATATATATATATATATATATATATATATATATATATATATATATATATATTTTTTTTTTTTTTTTTTTTTTTTTTTTTTTTTTTTTTAATTCCTGAAAATTAAAAAGATTGACGGTGTGCGTGTGACCTTGCATTAGTCTGGGTAGACTCATTTTTAGACTTCCCTCAGTTGGTTACGAGCCTTGCTTGAGTATGGTGTCTCCACCTTGGTTGTTACATTTCAGTTTTATGTCGCGATGAGTGAGAGAAGAGAGGAAAGGTATTGTATAAAATTTGATCAAAAAATTGCTGATTCACAATCTGAACCCACAATTAGATTCAGAAGGCTTTGACAAGGAAGCAACGAGTGTAAAGTATATTTACGTTTATTACAATCAGTTCAAAAGTGGCCGATCCTAAGTTGAGACCGGCAAATATCCAGGCAGAAATTCCGAAAGAATGCGTCCAGAAATAATCTAATAAAATATGTGCCTTACCGTTGGATCATCACCATCCATGTTGTAGGTTGGCCCATGGCACCAGCTGCCCGTTGTGATACTACAGCCGAAGTGTCTTTTGGACTTAATTAGGACTGTCTAGGACAGTTCGATGTTAAGTCTACCTTCAGTTACGGTTCTTTTTCTATGCCTACATCAACACCGTATATTCTTAGCTATTCATTACACATCTATTATTATCCCTTCATATCTCACAAGTCACAGCACTCCCCATCTATGTTTCTCTTTATTTTTTGTTTTTTTCGTGTTTTCGTGCCCAGGCCCGAAGAGAGCGATCTTTTTTTTTTTTTTTTTTTTTTTTTTTTTCCCTAGTGTCACAATCATAGAAAAAAATACAAAACCAAAAGAATATATTCACGAACCTGGCATTAAATACTTATTGGGACAAGTTATTTAGTCAGAGCTTTGATCATGTTCTAGGTTGCAACATAATTTGTGCTAGAGCTTTTCACATTTGAGAAGGGAAATCTCAATCTTGACAACGACCTTCATTGTGTTACACCCATTGATGCTTTCTAAGCAGCCTTCTGAACCCTCCTGATGGTTTCAAATTGTGAAAATCCAAGATTTTGACAAAATATAAAGCAATCATATTGCTCTGTTCGTCCATCGCTACTCACGTGGGCAACTGAGCTGGGGAGCAGCACAGAAAAATTCTAGCATCCCCAATTAAGACGACATACAACTGCTCTGCATCCCATTGTGCTAAATTTTCAGAAAGAAAAATTGGGTCGGTTAAGCTTCGATCAAACTCATATGTGTACAAGTAACGTATTTTCTCTTTTATGTTCATTTGTGCCTAATTCTTTATAAAATAAAATTTTCTGTATCACATTTTTTTTAGCTTTTTTCTTTTTTTCTGCAGATCTACGCTTTTGTGGCCACAGCAGTTGATGGATTACAAGGTTTCTATGTGGCAGTCGTCTATTGCTATATCAACGAAGAGGTAAGTGAGAGAGAGAGAGAGAGAGAGAGAGAGAGAGAGAGAGAGAGAGAGAGAGAGAGAGAGAGAGAGAGAGAGAGAGAGAGAGAGAGAGAGAGAGAGAGAGAGAGAGCATGGAATAACCTTGTATGAGTGACGTATAGGAAGAATAGAGGTCTATAATCAATTACTTAGTCAATTCAAGCTAATACTCTATTAACATCAGAGAAACCACTGGAATTAACCTTGCAAATATGATTAATATGTAGTCTTCCTACGTATTAAACCATTTGATTAAATTTATAACAACCATAAACTTAAAATTATATAATCCAGAAGAACAAGTTACCTGACTCGTTTTGTTCGATGGTAGTTTACCAATTTAACTGCCCCAAATGCCAACCAGCATATGTTGGCTCAACTAAGAAATGTCTTAGTTAGATATCACGAACACCACGGGTCATCTTGTTCTGTAAGAATATTGTCAGCTCCATTAAACTCAAGCATTCGAGAATACTGTTTTGATGTCTGTAAGTGTAATTTCAGTGCAAATAATTTTAAAATAATATAAAGAGGAAAGAGCAAAAATGAGATCAGGATAGCAGAGTCATTATTTATTTCAAAAAAATATCCTAAATTAAACAAAGATGTCTCAAGATTCACTCTCAGAATATTGTAAAACATATTTTATTAGCGTGTGTTTTTTTTTATTCTACATATGTTTAGCTATATGTAAATTAATTTGTTTGTGTGAAAGTGCTGTATATATTAATTTTACTTATTTACAACTAGAATTTTGTTTGATTAGAGTAACTGTTCATGTATATGTTCTTTTTCACTCTTCCATAGGAACGTGATTATGAACACAGTGGATGTTTGAAACGTTGATGTGTGAGGTATTAATATAAGGGAATTAAATAAACTAAATATATTCTACGATGTTTGCTCGGACCGTTCTTGACTTTCAGTTTATTATAAGACTAAGATATCCTAGAGACAAACGAATATCTGATATTATTATTATTATTATTATTATTATTATTATTATTATTATTATTATTATTATTATTATTATTATTATTATTATTATTATTATTACTATTATTACTATTATTACTATTACTATTATTATTATTATTACTATTATTATTATTATTATTACTATTATTACTATTATTATTATTATTATTATTATTACTATTATTATTATTATTACTATTATTATTATTATTACTATTATTATTATTATTATTACTATTATTACTATTATTACTATTATTATTATTATTATTATTATTATTATTATTATTATTATTATTACTATTATTATTATTATTATTATTATTATTATTATAGATCTGTCATATCACAGGCACATAGTAAAGTGTTCTCACTAATAAAGCATAAATGCACATTCTTAATGTTCTGTATAGTGAAGAAAGTCTATTCATTTTTTCATATTCTAAAAAAATCAAAATATATCTTATTTATATCGGCTTACAATATCCATCACTCTAATGATATCATATATTTAATTTACAGGTGAAAAAACAGGTAAAGAGATCCGTGCAGCAGATCAGTGGATCCATGTACACATCAGTCGCCACCTACGATCCTAAAACTGAAGTCAGTCATATTCACAGCTCTGTCAATTAATCTGAAAGCTATGTAAGAATGACTGAGTTGCTGCATTGTGTCAATGGAAGATCGAGCTAAAAAAAAAAAAAGATATCGAGGTGTCTATATATGCGACTTATCTTGAGGAAAGTGGGGATGTGTCTGACACGTCATTTGTCAGAATATATTTTTTACTGCGGACTAAAAACTGCCTATCTTGGGCATAACACTGTTAGCATGATATTTTACTCTGAAATATCTGTATTAGTTGCTTGTAATGAAAAACTAACACTAGGAATTTAAGTTTATACTACCTTAATTAATGAATAAAAATACTAAGCTAATATTTCACTTTCTTCGATATTATTGTAATAAATATTATGTGTATTTACATTGCAAAATTATGTCAGTACTTCGAAAGTGGCGCACTCGTATCACAGCCATCTTTAATATGACTTAAGTTCTCACCAGAACCCAATATGAATGTCGTGAGAGCTCTATTACTCACACAGGAGGCTACGATGTATACTATATGGCAAATTGATTGAAATGGAGAGGAATTTTTAAACAATTCATTTATAAACAGATCTATGGAGACTTGAACTCTACGTGCAAGTTTTAAATGCTAATGAGCTATTGTGACCTTTCAAGACGATGCTGGATGCTTAATAGGGATATCAAAGGAAAAATAGTGTAAAGAAGTAAGATCAAAGCAGAAAGACACAGATTGGCTACTAGTGGAGTGTTGGTCATTTGTCACCTGTTTATATGATGCGATATAATTGATTTAATGTTCTCTCTCTCTCTCTCTCTCTCTCTCTCTCTCTCTCTCTCTCTCTCTCTCTCTCTCTCTCTCTCTATATATATATATATATATATATATATATATATATATATATATATATATATATATATATATATATATATATATATATATATATATATATATATATATATATATATATATATATATATATATATTGCCATAGTTTTACAAACAGAGATACTCATCAAATGACTGTTTTGTTGACATAGTGAACTATAAAGGGTGCGGTTGGAGGAATACTTATCCTCCTTTCCTAAACAAAGTAATAAACTACGTTATTTTAAGGTAAATTATTATATTGCCACATCAAAGAAACATAAATCATTGTACTCTGTCTGTCTGTCTGTCTGTCTGTCTGTCTGTCTGTCTGTCTGTCTGTCTGTCTGTCTGTCTGTCTGTCTGTCTGTCTGTCTGTCTGTCTGTCTGTCTGTCTGTCTGTCTGTCTGTCTGTCTGTCTGTCTGTCTGTCTGTCTGTCTGTCTGTCTGTCTGTCTGTCTGTCTGTCTGTCTGTCTGTCTGTCTGTCTGTCTATCTATCTATCTATCTATCTATCTATCTATCTATCTATCTATCTATCTATCTATCTATCTATCTATCTATCTATCTATCTATCTATCTATCTATCTATCTATCTATCTATCTATCTATCTATCTATCTATCTATCTATCTATCTATCTATCTATCTATCTATCTATCTATCTATCTATCTATCTATCTATCTATCTATCTATCTATCTATCTATCTATCTATCTATCTATCTATCTATCTATCTATCTATCTATCTATCTATCTATCTATCTATCTATCTATCTATCTATCTATCTATCTATCTATCTATCTATCTATCTATCTATATATATATATATATATATATATATATATATATATATATATATATATATATATATATATATATATATATATATATATGGCGCGCGATCCTGTTGGAAGTTAATATTATTCCGATTTGCATTTCTCAGTCAGAATGCAGTTTGCAGGTATTGTAAATCATCATCATCAAATTATTCAGCTTCTCCCCGCCAGGGGACGCCACAGCGGATCAATCTTCTCCACATTGCCCCAACTCCTGCGTCCTCCTCTGTCACACCACACACCTCCCTCACTATATCCAAAAATCTCTTCTTTGGCCTACCTCTCCCCTTTCTGCCTGGAAGCTCCATCCTCTGTAGCCTTCTCCCAAGATACTCCCCATCCTTTCTCAGAAGATGCCCAAACCATCTTATTCTCGCCTCTCTCACCATGTCCCTCCAGTATACTCATTCTTTATCCTGTTCATCCTCGTTACGCCCAGAAAAAAAAACATATCATCATCTCTGTCACATCTAGCTCGGCCTCCTGTCTTTTTGTGAGTGGGCTGTTTCTATCCAATGCTACATAGCTGGTCTAACTACAATCTTGTAAACTTTACCCTTTACTCTTGCAAGTAGCCTTTTATCACATATAACTCCTGTCACACTTCTCCACCCACTCCATCCTGCCTGCACTCTCGTCTTCACCTCTCTGCCACAATATCCATTCCTTTGAGCAGTTGACCCCAAATTTTAAACTCGTCCACCTTTGCCATCTCTACAACTTTCAACCTCACCACTTCACCGCCATCCCCCTCATTCACACTCGTGTACCCTGCCTTGCTCCTGCTGACTTTCATTTCCCTTCTCTCCAGTGCATACCTTCACCTCTCCAAGCACGCCTAAACCTGTTCCTAATTCTCGCTACATATCACAATGTTATCCACAAACATCAAAGTCCACGGTGACTCCTGTCTGATTTCGTCTGTCAACCTGTCCATTACTATTGCTAACCAGAATGGGCTGAGGCTGGGTCCTTGATGCAATCCCAACCCAACTTTGAACCAATTCGTCAATCCTACTGCACACCTCACCGCTGTCACACTGTCATCATGTATATATCTTGCACCACCTTTGCATACTTCTCTGCTACTCCTGACTTCCTCATATATAACTATAATTGCTCTCTCGGCACCTTGTCATACGCCTTCTCTAAATCCACAAATTAACAATGAGAGTCCTTCTTGCCATCTCTGTGCTTTTCCTTAAGTACTCTCAAAGCAAAAATTGCATTCTTAGCTCCTTCATGGAAAAAAAAATATTGCTGCTTACAAATCCTCACAGATCTACTCAGGAATTGTAAATAATTACCTTTATTAACAGCACCATCAAGAAATTGACCCTATTATTCCCAAGGAATGGCTGTCAGATCATCACTCCTGGTAGTTTAACATAATTGCTTAAGATTACATAAGGTTTTACGTCGCTCTAGTAAATTGTTATGGCTATCTCATAAAGAAATGTTTTATCTTCACTGATTTTATTCATAAAACTTTGGAAAACCTCTAAGCATCTATCTGCATCTCCACCAATCAAGCTCTGTAACACACAAGGGATGTAAGGCTTCGCTTTGTTTTTTTCTAAAGGGCGGTTTACACTGTCAAACGGTTCGTCGAAAGCAGTTCGACAGACAAGTATTTGAAGTGATGTTCAAACGTGTGAACGGGGTGTTTGGTTGTCCAACACGTTCGACAAACGTGTTGGAAAACCAAGTACCCCGTTCACACGTTCGAACATCACTTCAAACACTTGTCTGTCGAACCGCGTTCGACGAACCGTTTGACCGTGTAAACCGCCCTTAAGAGCCTGCAAACATTTCTATTGCTGTCAAACTTTGTAGGAAGGCATAGGCTAGATTCTGTGAGGCGATCGCCAATGATTCCCATACTTAGTCGGACTTTTCACTGTCGGTAACTGAAACTGAGCGTTTTCATCTTGAAGCATCACTTATGTTTTTGTTTTGTTTTTTTTTTTACTTGTGATACTGCGGCTCTGAACTTGCCGAATGCTATATTCTTCTGATAACAGTTTAATACGTATTTGGCTTTAACTCCATTGTTATCATTTGGTAATAATGTCTAACTGCTTTAACTATTTGTTCCTTTGTTAATCGCAAGACCAACTTCATCCAGAATTTCTAAATAAGAAAAAAATAGATAAAAATCAAGCACTAAAGATATACTATAGTAAAAAACTATAAAAAAAACCACATTACTTTAGCCGTACCCTGTATATATTCGCACCAACTATAAATATGAATCTAAAACACTATAAAATACATGGTCCAATGTATGGATGCACAATAGCAGGAGGGTCTACCCCTTCCATTTCTCCCTCTTTATTTCATTTTCGTGTTTTTCCTTCTATATCTTCCCATTCTTTTTTCCCCATTTTCAGTTATGACACCGTCACAGATTCCCCTCCCCCTTTTCTATCCCATCCTGATGATGATGATGATGATGAAAATGCAGTACACTATATAACAAAGTCGACTTGATTTTATATAATAAAATTTATACCAAAACACATTACGTAGCATATGTACCGACGTATGGTTCTACACTCTAAATTGTGATATTTATTTTATATATATATATATATATATATATATATATATATATATATATATATATATATATATATATATATATATATATATTACCCACACACACTAACAAACACCGAGCAAAAATGCACATCCCACAACTTTAAAATAATAAGAATCATTTTTTTTAGCATTTTACACAAACGTCATAGAAGTATCTTCCCGATCAGAACAATAATACTCTTCCGCAGTTCTGATTTAAAAGAGAGAGAGAGAGAGAGAGAGAGAGAGAGAGAGAGAGAGAGAGAGAGAGAGAGAGAGAGAGAGAGAGAGAGAGAGAGAGAGAGAGAGAGAGAGAGCTCCTAGTGTATATGTATAGTAAATACAATAGTGTATATGTATAATAAATACAAAGGTAACAAATAGTATTTTTAGATAGAGCGCACGAATCGGAAAGTGATCGATATTGGTTCAAACCTACTCCAGGGCGTTAGGAAGGGTATCCAGCCTTAACCCCCCAGCTCCAGCATGTCGGTATCCACCCCTATTCAAAGGGGACTAATTGTGATGCATAACACGATAGAATAAAAGGGCAACATTTTGTGTACTGAACACTAATCTTTATCACTAACTATGTCTATGTATGCTGTAATCACAATCGTTATGATGACTAAGCATTATTATTATTATTATTATTATTATTATTATTATTATTATTATTATTATTATTATTATTATTATTATTATTATTGTTATTATTATTATTATTATTATTATTATTATTATTATTATTATTATTATTATTATTATTATTATTATTATTATTATCATTATTATTATTATTATTATTATTATTATTATTATTATTATTATTATTATTATTATTATTATTATTATTATTATTGTTATTATTATTATTATTATTATTATTATTATTATTATTATTATTATTATTATTATCATTACTGTGGCGACTGTAAAAGCTTCTACCTGCAGCTCTAGATACAGTTTAATTTCCCTTGTGATGTGGAGCTACAGACTCACACCAGTAGAATGTCTACCAGGAAATTTACATCAATACCAAAGCCTAACCAATAGGTTAGGTTACAGTGGCAATGGGAAACGTGTTACCAAGTCTGTACAAACAATAACTCTTATTATAATAGAGCAGAGGATTACTCCCAATATATGTTGGGCATACTCAATATATATATATATATATATATATATATATATATATATATATATATATATATATATATATATATATATATATATATATATATATATATATATATATGGTCAGGTACTAATAAAAAAACAAGAATTAAAAAAAATATATATAATCTATTCACAAAGATAACTTACTAAAATTACAATTATAAAAAATAAGAGGAATTTACCAATTAAATCACTTAAACACACTTTAAGAATGACTTGATTACAGTTGTTACTATATTAACAAAACAAAATTATCATCTTTAAAAATATTAATATTTATAGAAAAAAAGTAAATCTTACTTGCACTGAAAAGAACACGTGCCTTGGAATACTTCAACTCAAGTGGCTCTCTAAATTTCAACTTCACAGAACTAATCCTGACACTCCTTTGTCCTGATGACCCTATGGGCGATATGGATGGCACATTAGAATACCCCTTTTAATAATGGCGTATCGGTCATATAAGCGATTCCACCTCTTCCCCGACCACCTTTTTATGAGGAGAATGCCGAATCTTGAAGATGGTTCTTGACAGTAAATTTGTAAACAATAAAAGAAAATAATCACAAACTTCTTCAAATGCTTTACATATTACAAATGAACAAATAATATACTGAATAAACATAAATCAAAATTCAAATAAAGGTAAATACTGATATCCAAACACAAATAAATACTTATGCTCATTTTTTTTTCGTTCATGAACGAATACTTAACGTTTTCTCTTATACAGAAATTAACGGGACACTAAAGTGAAAAACTTCTTTGCCACACAATATACTTGTGGGTGATTTTATCACAAATCACCACAATTATTATTATTATTATTATTATTATTATTATTATTATTAGTAGTAGTAGTAGTAGTAGTAGTAGTAGTAGTAGTAGTAGTAGTAGTAGTAGTAGTAGTAGTAGTAGTAGTAGTAGTAGTAGTAGTAGCTTAAAACTCTTTACGAGTGTCACGACCTAATGAGTTATAAAAACACAAATAAAGGTCATCTTCAGAGGTCTGAATATAAACTTTAATCAAGCCTGGAATAATCTCAATACTCTGTCGATTAATATTCCTTCGTAACTGACTTCTAATCATATATATTTAGTTATGGCTGTAAGTAAGACTTACTAACACAGAAAACGACCACAAAACAGTTAAAGAAAATATTTTAGGAGTAATTAATATGATACATTGACATTCAATAAAGAGATTATATAAGACTTAAATCATTTTATTTTCTCTCGTGTTCTGGAATTAAATTAGTAATAGAACTTGTCACAAAAACGTTACTAGAATCTCAATTTACTTACAACGCTTCAAAAGTTTACTGAATATATCAATGTGGATAAAGAAAACTTTAAAGAAATAAAAACCAAAGTAGTACATCAATTTATATGGAAGAATTTCTTCAAATACAGAAAATCATAAAAAATTTATTTTCTTTGTCAGTCCAGAAAATCCTCTCTCTCTCTCTCTCTCTCTCTCTCTCTCTCTCTCTCTCTCTCTCTCTCTCTCTCTCTCTCTCTCTCTCTCTCTCTCTCTCTCTCTCTCTCTCTCTCTCTCTCTCTCTCTCTCTCTCTCTCTCTCTCTCTCTGTATGTAAGTACATAATACTGTTTAGTAGGTTGACCATGGCACCAGCTGCCCGTTGATAGACTACGACCGATGGTATTTTGGATTCAACTAGGACTGGTCCAGACAGCTCCGAGTTGAGTCTTCCTTCAGGACGGTTCTTTCCTTATGCCTACAGCATCTACACCGAATATTCTGACGTATTCATTACACATCTCTTGCTTCCCCATTACATTTGAATCTGTTTCATTTTGCCCTCTTTTTCCTCATATTTGCTATATTTATGGAAGGTCCACAGCTTATGGCCCCCGGTACCCGGCATAGAGGGGTGCTAAAAATCTCTGGGAATCTTGTTGACTCCACTACTGGCTTGAGGGTAGACATGCCTGGTGGTAGCAATGGTTCTGCCCTTAACCTTGCACCTCCTGATAGATCTGCTTCTTTCACTCTTCACTTTTCAAACAATCGTGGCCTGAATTCAAATCATTCATTTGTGAAAAAGCACCTTGGTACTTCCCTCCCTAACCTCCTCCTTCTCTTTGAAACCCAGCTGTCTAGCCATGCTTCCACTGACCAATTTCATATCTGTCACTATAACCTGTATTCTCGTTTTTGCTCCAAACGTGGGGTCTGTGCCTACTGCAACACTAAAACTCCAATTGCAAGGCTCATGGACTTTGAATCCCCTGACTTTGATGTTCTCTGGCTGACAGTCTATCTCTCTACTACCACTAAATGCCTTTGCTTCTACTACTGTTCTCCAAACTCACTGACTTTGTGTCTTTTCTTGAATATCTGTCCTCTTGACATGAGTCTTTGCTATCTTCATAGCCACATGCCGAAGTTCTCTACACTGGAGAATTCAATGTAAACCACAGTGAAGGCCACAATGCACACTGATATGGGAGGAAGTAAGATCATTGCTTTCTCTATTACTCACGATCTGGAGCAAATTATTAAACATCCTACTCGTGTTCCCGATCGAAGCGAACATGCAGCCAACACTCTTGACCTATTTCTTACTTTTAGGGTCTAACCCTTCAAACTACTCTTATTCTGTATTTCCCCTCTTGGTAAATATTATCACTCTGGGATTTTATTATCTTCCATTTTTGCCGCCCTCCATCAATCCTTCCTATTCAGCGCCGCATATGGCACTTTGAGTGTACCCAACGTGAAGAATTGCATATTTTTCTCTTTGACTTCCCATTGGATGACTACTGTATTCGGTCCCACAACCCAGATCAGGTAGCCCTAAAAGTTCCCGAAATCATAACCTCGTGAATGGAGGTATACATTACCTCCTTTATGAAAAATTTTTCTCCCCCTGATCCTTGGTTTGACAGTGCCTGCTCCATGGCTATCAAGGCCAGGGATCGGCCACACTTATCGTACCAAGCCTCTCTATCTGATTTAAGTCGATCTGCTTATCATTGTAGCTAGGAATCACTGTACTGCTCAGAATCGAGGGTCTAACGCTTCCTTTATAAGAAGGAAAGTTGATGATCTTAACTCCACTGTCACTGACAAATGTTGCTGGTCCTTAGCCAAAAACCTCTTCCAAAACTTCTACAACTCAAGTTTTCTCCCTCTCATTTGTTCTGATGGTTCTACAGCTTGCTCTCCAATTGACAAAGCCACTCTCTTTGGCTCTCATTTTTCTGCCAACTCTTCTGTAAACGACTCCAGTGCAATTCTCCCTCAATCTTTAAGTCTTTAACCCTAAGGCCTCCCTTATCCTTTCTTCTCGCAAAGTTCATAAGGTTCTTTGCCCAGCTAAAGACGAACAAGGCATCTGGTCACGATGGTATCCCTGCAAGGTTCCTTAAGCAGTTTGCAGATGAACTGGCTCCAGTGCTTTGCCATCTTTTTCGCCTCATTCTCTCAACCAGTATCTATCCTTCATCTTGGAAGCATGCTCTAGTGCAACCTATTCCTAAGGAGGGTAACCACTCTATTCCTTCTAACTACCGACCTATTGCCCTAACCTCCTCTATAGCTAAAGTTTTCGAGATTTTACTCAGTAATGACATATTGAAATATACTGAATCTAACTCACTTATCTATGATTACCAGTACGGCTTCCACAAGATAAGATCCACTGGTGACCTCCTGTTCTATTTTACTCATGTATGGTCATCTTCTCAGAGGAACTATGGGGAATCCTTTGTCATCGCCCTTGATATCTCTAAGGCTTTGATAGAGTCTGGCACAAGGCTCTGTCGGCCAACTCCATGCCAATGGCTTTACTCCTTCTCTCTATTCTCTAAATTTTAGTTTTCTTTCTGATTGTTTTATATCTGTAGTTGTTGATGGTGCAACATCTAGCCAATTCCCTGTCACCAGTGATATTCCACAGGGCTCTGTTCTTTCACCTACTCTGTTCCTTCTCACCATCAATGATCTTCTACAATCCTCATCTTCCTCTCGTCTTCATGCCTTTGCTGACTATTCTACCCTTCATTTTTCCTCTGCCTTTTCTTCACAACCTTCATCTGCTACTCGTAGTAAGTCTAGTATCAATCAGATTTGCAGAGGGTATCTGAGTGGGGCATCTAAAATTTAGTTCAGTATAATGCCTCCAAGACACAGTTCCTGGCTATCTCTTTATCTTCTTCTCCACATGAAAGCCCTATAGTCTTCGAACTAACAAAATTTACCCTCTTAATTCTATCAACATATTAGGAATCCATATAGCCTCTAACTTGTCTTGGAGGAATCACATAATCCAAATTTCTAAATCTGCATCCAAAAAATTGGGTGCTCTGTTTCATTATCATCATTATTTTAACTCTTTACAGTTACTTAAAATCTATAAAGGTCTTATCAGTCCCTACTTAGAAAAGTGCTCACACATCTAGGGTGCTTCCTCTTATACTTATCTCCTTGATAGGTATCATCCCTTACTCTTTTCTATCACTACTACTTCCATCACTGTTCTGATGATTGACGAGTTGCATCCCTCCTCCACTGCCAAGGACGAATAGAACTCACCAAGTGGACTCGTCTCACAGGTACAGTGTGGAAATTTGTAGGTCGCGGAATGGTCGGCGCAGTGACTGTTTCTTCCCTTCTACCTCCAGACTCTAGAACTCTCCTCCTCCTTCTGTCTTCCCTAATTCTTATAACCTATCTTCCTTCATAATGCGGATCTTACGTCATCTCAGGGCCTATTTCTGCCACATCTAGGTCCTCAGTACTTTTACCTTTGTGTATCATTACCTCATCTCTGCCTTGTTCATAACCTTTTTCTTTTCCTTTCTCTTAATGTTTTCTTTGTGCCTGGGCTATATCAATGAGGGCATTTTTTTCCTGTTCCGGTGTCACACTCATAAAAAAAAGATCAAAGGTAACAACTTATTAGAATTTTATGATGAAGTAAGCCGGATCTTGCAGGAAAGAGAGGGATGGATGGATTACATATTCCTAGATTTCCAGAAGGCATTTGATACGGTCCAAAAAAGGAGACTAATCAAGAAGAATAGGTGGAAATAGGTCGGAAATATCTTGGATTAGATTAAAACTCACTTTGAAGAAAAGGAACAGGGGCTTAGGGTGTGTCTGAATGGAGAGAGGTTAGTAGTAGGATTCCACAGGGTTCACTTTTAGGGCCAGTTTTGTTCCTTGTATAAGTAAATGACCTACCCGAGTCTGCAAATTCCTTCCTGAATATGTTTGCAGATGATGCAAAGATTGTGAAGCGAGTACGAGAGAAGAACAATGGTAGAGAACTTCAGGATGTCCTAAAAACTCTGCATGAGTAGTCAGAAAAGTGGCTAATGAAATTCAATACATCAAATGTAAGGGATTGAGAATGGGTACAAGTGCAAGACCCAAGCTTGAATACTCTATGGCAGGAGTACAACTTCAAGAGACAGAGAATGAGAGATCTCCAGATTTGCATATAAATGGCATAGTAAGGGCAGCATATGCTTTCTTATCAAATGTAAGGGTAGCCTTCAGACACATGGACATGGAAATGTTCAGAAATATTTATGTAACTTATGTGAGACCAAATATTAAATATTCAGTCCCCTTTTGGAATACACACTTGAAAAAGCACATAGTTGGGCTGGAAACGGTTCAAAGACATGCCATGAAACTGGTGCAAGAAATACGTTAGCTCAGTTATGAGGAGAGACTGAGGAAACTAGACTTACCATCACTCGGAGCTAGAAAATTTAGGGAGGATATGGAGAAAGTTATTAAATTTCTTCATGGTTTTGACAGAATGAATAGGGTTTGATATTTTGATATGGTTGGCTCTAGAACTAGAGATTTTGAAGCTTTATAAGAAAAGTTCTTTGGAGGATGTAAGGAAGTACTTTTTTAGTATAAGAGTAGTTGATGACTGGAATTCGTTAAGCGAGAAGGTAGTTAATGCTAAATGAATTCATAGTTTCAAGGACAAATATGATAAGCATCACTGAGCACAAAAATGGAACCCACCAAGAGAGGGGATATTACGAGCAGAGGCCTCTTTCCCTTAAGCACAATTAGGTAATTTCACCTCTCCTGAGGGAGGGGGGTAAAAATTCTTCCTCCCTGTTCACCTGCGTGTCATAAAAGTCAAATAAATGAGGTAAAACGTGGGGACTGGGAATCCCCTCCTCTGTGTTTACTTTCCATAATAAATCAAAGTAATTGCGACACACGAAACTGGTGCCAGAAATACGCAATCTCAGTTATGATGAGAGGCTGAGGGAATTAGACTTACCATCACTCGAAGCTAGAAGAGTGAGGGGGGATATGGTGACAGTCTTTGAATTCCTTCATGGTTATGATAGAGTGGATAGGGATCGATATTTTGATATGGCTGGCTCTAAAACTAGAGGTCATAGTTTGAAGCTTCGTAAGAAAACTTCTTTGCAGGATGTAAGAAAATACTTTTTCAGTGTAAGAGTAGTTGATAATTGGAATTGGCTAAGCGAGGAGGTAGTTAATGCTATCTCAATCCATAGTTTTAAGGACAGGTATGATAAGTATGACTAAGTATAAAATGGAACCGATCAGAAGACGGGAAGATACGAGCTTTGGGCTCTTTCCCGTAAACACAATTAGGTAATCACAATTAGGTAATCACACACACACACACATACACACACAAGTGAAAGGATTTAGGTTGAAGAAATAAACTTGGCTATAGAAAGTGAGTTCAAGGAATTTCTTGTTGCTTGCATAAATACAGGGTCAGAGAGCACTATAATAACTGTTGTATATAACCCACCAAGGAACCAACATAGGCTAGAAGTTTATGAGGAAAGTCATATAGGTACTACTTAAGTCATAATCTCAGTTGTTAACATGGCACGGGAGAGAAAATGTAGGATTTTGATTAAGGGAGATTTTAATCATAAAGAGATAGATTGGATAAATTTTGACCCACACAGTGGTGAGAACTCTTTCGGGACAAGATTCCTAGATTGTGTACAAGGGAATTTCCTACACCAACATGTAATGGCACCAACGAGGGCCAGAGGTGGGGATGAGCCATCACTACTTGATCTAGTATTCACAGATAACGTGTTGGATATTGGAAAAAATGGGTATGAACCACCAATTGGAAAGAATGATCATTGTGTGTTGTTGATGGAGTATATTATTGAAGATATTCAGCCTGAAAGTAGAGCACTGAGGACATGAGGAGGAACTATCCGAAAGGAGATTACATCAAAATGAATTAGCTTTTTGCAGTTATTGACTGGAGAACCTTATTTTACAACAAATCTGTACAAGAAATGCACGACATCTTTTGTGAGAAATATGGGAAGATAGTAGATTGCTGCATATCTGTCACCAAAGTAGGTGTATTTCATGAAAGAGAGAAATGGTTCGATAATGAGTGTAAAAGAGCTAAGGAGTGGAGAGACAAATGCTGGAAAAGGTATAGAAGGAGAAAAAACATAAATGCTCCTACAAAAGAGCAAGACATTATTACTTAAGTAAGAGAAGAGAGGCAGAGAGAGACTATGAGAGGGACATCACCAGGAAGGCTAAAGAAAATCCCAAGCTATTCCACAGCTTTATCAGAGGAAAACTGAAGGTAAAAGAACAGGTTTTAAGGTTTAAGAGAGCGGATGGAAGCATCACTGAGACGGAAGAAGAGATCTGTAAAGAATTGAACAAGGAGTTTCAGTCAGTATTTACAGTAGAAAATACCCCCCACCCCCTCAGATTGCAGAGATAGAAGTCCACGGGCCGGTATTAGAGAACATCAACCTTTCAGTCACAGAGGTATGCAAAGCGCTGAGGGAATTAGATGTTCATAAAGCTACAGGTCCTGATGATATATCCCCTCATATACTTAAAAAATGCACAAACTCACTATCAGTGGCACTAAGCATCATATTTAAAAAGTCACTGGAGTCAGGGGAGATTTCAAGATGCTGGAAACAAGCAAACGTGATACCTGTCCTCAAAAAGGGAAGGAGGGATACGGCTCTAAGCTAAAGACCAGTTTCCTTGACCAGCATAGTTTGCAAAGTTATGGAGAAACTACTAAGGAAACATATCTCTCTTCACTTGGAATCCTTCAACTTTTTGTCAGTGAGACAGCATGGCTTCAGAGAAGGTAGATCAACAGTAACAAACTTATTAGTATTTTATGATGAGGTAGGCCGAATCTTACAGGAAAGAGAGAGCTGGGCAGATTGCATATTCCTAGACTTCCAGAAAGCATTTGACACTGTCCCACATGGGAGACTTATTAAAAAGCTGCAAGCAATGGCTAGAATAGGTGGAAATGTCTTGGAAAGGATAAAAACTTACTTAGAAGGAAGGGAACAGAGAGTTAGAGTAAGACACTCAGTGTTTGAATGGAGAAGAGTTAGTAGTGGAGTTCCACAGGGTTCAGTTTTAAGGCCAATTTTGTTCCTTGTATATGTAAATGACCTACCAGCGTCTGTAAATTAATTCATGAATAAGTTTGCAGATGATGAAAAAAATATGAAGAAAGTAAGAAACGAGAACAATGGTAGAGAACTTCAGGAAGATCTAAATAATCTGCATGAGTGGTCAGAAAAGTGGCTAATGAAATTCAATACTTCAAAATGTAAGGTAATGAGAATGGGTACAAGTGTAAGAAGGCCCAAGCTTGACTACTCGGTGGCTGGAGTACAACTTCACGAGACAGAAAATGGGAGAGATCTAGGCGTAAACATACTGGCAGATTTGTCTCCAGAAATACATATAAATGGCATACTAAGGGCAGCATATGCTTTCTTATCAAATGTAAGGGTAGCCTTCAGGCACATGGACAAGGAAATATTCAAAAGTATTTATGTAACCTATGTGAGGTCAAAACTTGATATGCAGCCCCCTTTTGGAATCCGCACTTGAAAAAGCACATAGCTAAGCTTGAAAAAGTTCAGACATGCCACGAAGCTGGTGTCAGATATACGTAATCATAGTTATGATGAGAGGCTGAAGGAATTAGACTTACCATCACTCGAAGCTAGAAGATTGAGGGGGGATATGGTGACAGCCTTTAAATTCCTTCATGGTTATGATAGAGTGGATAGGGATTGATATTTTGATGTGGCTGGCTCTAGAACGAGAGGTCATAGTTTG
>JAXCGZ010019045.1:85000-87500 GCA_037179515.1 Halocaridina rubra
ATCTACACAGGATCTCACGAAATCCAGTTGGAAAGAGTCAACGTCTATTATAATGAAGCAACGGGTATGGACTTTTTCTTTTCTTTTTTTTCACAGCCAGTCACCACATTTCATTTGCTTGTTATTGTGTTTTATGCATATCATAACTGATCATCCTCCTCTCTCTCTCTCTCTCTCTCTCTCTATATATATATATATATATATATATATATATATATATATATATATATATATATATATATATATATATATATATATATATATCCTCTTTCTTTCCTTCTCATGTTAAACCTAGATTACTATCGCTATCCTTTTTTTTTTTCCTGAGCCAAAGAAGGTTTTGACAATAAACATATCCTTTTTATCCCTTAATAAGACTGATTATAGCAGAGGCGTGGAAGACTATATTTATTACTGATGACGTCAATCTAAAGGATAAAGGTTTCATATACACTTAGAAATGTTCCAGTGTGTTTCCTCATGTGGAATGCTCAGTGGCGGTGGTAATTTTTATCTTTATCCATTCAATTTCAAGTATGTCATATACATAAAGATGCCGATAGTAAAAATGCAAGTTATTTTTTTAATGACTGGAAATTTACTTTTAAATGGAGAGATCAATTCAACTGCTCTTAATTTTTACCATAATCTAAATCAGCACCAACGCTCTGTATTCGAAGTCCCCCATAACAAGAGAATAGCCTGAGTGGAGATTCTCAAGATGTTCCTCACTTTACATACAATGTGATTCAACCCACAATGCTTTTCATCCAAAGTATATATCATAAAGGTCTAGGTCGTATTCAAAGTTAAGTTTTTTTTTTCACAGCCTAAATTTACAGGTGGAAAAACTATCCAGATAATCTTATGTTAGGTACAACATGACTGAATCTAAATTATCGACATTTAAATGACTTGCTGTCATTTTAGTCGTGCATATCCGAGGCTCAGTTTTATCACTGAATTCATTCAACAGTCAAATCTGATCTTGAACAGTCATCACTTGCATCCTGAGCTACATAAAAATGGGATCCACACATCATATATATATTATATAATATATATAATATATATAATATATATATATATATATATATATATTATAATATATATATATATATATTATATATATAATATATATAACACCGAGGTTGTAAGATTAAAATGCATGAACAAACTTAAAATATCAAATTTATGTTTTGCTCTTTTTCACTAGTAAAAAGGTTACAATTGCACTATTAGAAACACTCAACACTGTCATTATAAAAGTCTTTATGATGTATCAACAACTTTCATTTATTGTTATTCCTATTTTCCTTTATTTATAAGTACTGTAATATCAAGGAGTTGGTACCTAAGGACACGTGATGCAGTGTATTGCTCCTAATAACAGATAATGCATGTTAATTTTAAGTATGTCTTGACTCCTAAACTGTGACACCTAAGTTTTAAACCACCAGGAGCTGTCATCCTAACTAACGTCAGGTTCACACAAAGGCAAGCAAGCTTGCAAGTACAGTCTCGTATAATTTCATGCTCATATTTCTCATGTATGTTATTAGACGATATAAAGATATGTACATGCAATCGGTTATGCTTAAGAGGTATGTCTAATGACTGTAGAGGATTAAAGATGTAATTGTCATCAATCTGAGATTTGAGAGAATTGGACAAAAATATCAAGACACATTTACAATAACTTTTTTATATTCAGCAATAGAAGTGGTAAAATCAGCTCATTTTTTCTTTGTATACTTCCCATTTAAAAACTGAAAAAGATCTTAATTTATATAAAGTTAATGGCCTTCCTCATATTGCCATATTGGAGAAATGAAAGATATTTTGAGATTTAACATACAACGTTTCCCATTAAAGAAAAATAATAAGTAACTGTAAATATTCAAGATGGTCTAACATCTTAACATGTCTTTTCAGCTTTATGCTATTTTCATTTATTTCCCTGATGAGAGTTACTTATTGCCCTCACTGATCAGTGAAAAGAATTATGATCTCAAGTAACAAGACATCATCTTATGATAATCACATAATGAAAGATCTCATCTCAAAATGACACTAAATCGGGTCACGGATATTGACTAGCTTAAGTTTGACTCATCCATTCTATATATCATGTATTTTTCTCTCACCCCATCTGCATCTGTAGGATATACAGGGACAGGTAGGCCATCATCTCACTACTGTCTGTTGCTCAGCTTGACTACGTAGCTGTTTTCATTTATCAGTATTGTACTTTCTCCTAGCACATGACCTGACCATAACAAGAGCTGTTATTCATATACCTAATGTCACTTATTTCTTGATTGCTAAACAAGACTCATAAGCCTTAGATGTTCAGTTTTGTTGCTGCTTTACGGTAATTTGCAGTATTCATTTTTGTTTCATATTTCCCCATGGTATTTAAACAGTTCAGAAAATATTTAGTTTATAAATGAACTGGCATGATTAAATTCTATAGGAAAATTCAAAACAATAATGGATA
>JAXCGZ010019045.1:92500-117515 GCA_037179515.1 Halocaridina rubra
ATAGGGAAGCAGAGGCTTGGAAAGAACTCATTTAATTTCTCCAGAAAAAGTAGTTATTTGGAATAGACAAAACATACATAAACATAAAAGGTAAAGCTTTTTCTTTTATGAGTGTGACACCGGAACAGGCAAAAAAATTGCCCTCATCAATAAAGAAAACATTAAGACGAAGGAAAAGAAAAAGATTATGGACAAGAACAGAGATGAGGTAATGATACACAATGGAAAAGGACAGACTGAATAATTAGTCAAAGTACTGAGGACCTAGAGATACCGATGATTAGGCCCTAAGATGACAATAGATCAGCTTTTTGAAGGAAGATAGGTCATAAGAATTTGGAAAGACAGAAGGAGGAGGAGAGTTCCAGAGCCTGGAGGTAGATGGGTAGAAGGAGTCGCTGAACCGACAAATCTCCACACGGTACCTATGAGACGAGGCCGCTTGACGAGTGTTACATGGCCTCAGCAGTAGGGGAGGAATGCAACTTGTCAACTCATCAGAGTAGCAATGGAAGTAGTAGCGAAGAGAAAGAGAGTCCAGATTAGAAGTAAGAGAATGAGCATTCATGAGTCTGACTGCCTTAGATTCAACCCTATCAAGGAGATAAGTATAAGAAGAAGCACCCCAGATGTGTGAGCAGTATTCTAAGCAGGGACAAATAAGACCTTTGTAGATTTTAAGTAACTGTAAAGAGGAAAAGTAATGACGAAAACGAAACGGAATCTCTAAACTTTTGGATGCAGATTTAGAAATTTGGATTGTGTGATTCCTCCATATTTCGTTAGTTTCGAAGACAATAGGGCTATCAGGAGGAGAAGGAGATAAAGAGATAGCCAGACACTGTGTCTTGGAATCATTAAATTTAACTAAATTTTGGGTGCCCCACTCAGATACCCTCTGCAATTCGGAGTTGAAAGTAGAAGATAGAAACAGGAGACTGATTACGAGTAGAAGATTAAGGTTGTGAAGAAAAGGCAGAGGAAAAGTGAAGGCTAGAATCGTCAACAAAGGCGTGAAGAAAAGGGGAAGATGGGGATTGTAGAAGATCATTGATGAATAGAAGGAACCGAGTAGGTGAAAGAACAGAGCCCTGTGGAACACCACTATGAATATGATATAAAAACATACTCGAAAGTCAGATATACAAGCCATACCTTCTCAGAACAGTGTAATTAAAGAAAATAATGCCATTCATGACACACAGAAGATTCTACTTTAAAATTTGATAGCATGAAAAGGCGAAAAATTGATAAAAAGAGAATATGAGGGCAAATTCAAAAGACGCTTCCAAAACGAATCTAAAGCTATTAGTCATAATCACGTTCGTAAACAAAGTAACGAGGTGGAATCGGAAACCAGGACAGTATATAATCGATATTCATGAGGTAGCAGGAATATTATAGGCTCTTTCTATAGAGTTCAAGGGTGTGGTTGATAATATATCGCGAGGTATCATTTTTTTTCATCCTCATAACCATCTAAATGCTCTACACAAACTCATATTGTTCTTTGGTCAGAAATTATCGTTCCTATATAACCTACACGTCATTATGCCAAGTGATATTATTATATATTTTATTACTTCTTATAGCTTCAGTTACAGAAAAAAAAACAGGCGAAATTTCTGGACCTTGTCAAGAAAATATCAAGAAAGAAACATATATTTTATATATTCTTTAAAGTTTATTTGATCACATCCCTATATTTTTGCGCTTACTATACTCTAAAATATCTATGGTCTCTCATTGCGTTGGCGAGGGAGTAAATTTCTAAAATTTAAAATTAATATCTTTTTACAGTAATTTATCACTTTTATACGTTATATACAGTATATGCAAAATACACTAACAGGGGACAGTATATGTTATTAATAATAAAATAATACATAATTAATATCCATACATCTCAAGTCATATCACATAATGCGAAGCAGATGTATAAAATCTGGCTAAGTATTTTATTAGTTGAATATACAAGAGCAATTATAATATTATTATTAAATAAAGATAACGACTCCCAGTATATTAAGTAACCACGTAAAATATTAGGTTAGTTTAGGTTAGGTTAGGTTAAATTTACAGATTGAGTTAGATTAATGCTTAGCTTATAATAACCTAATCTAACTTAGCCTAAAGTAACCTAACATTTTACCGGGATATTGGATGTACTGGGAGTCGTTATCTTTACTTGATCCAAATTTTGTGGTGGTCTACTTTCATGACCTCGATAAACATTGAACAAATGCGTGGGTGTTGCGCTGTATAACGACGAAGTCTCTACTAATAATATTACTAACGTCAGGGAGACGAACGAAGAGCTCTCTCTCTCTCTCTCTCTCTCTCTCTCTCTCTCTCTCTCCTCTCTCTCTCTCTCTCTCTCTCTCTCTCTCTCTCTCTCTCTCTCTCTCTCTCTCTCTCTCTCTCTCTCTCTCTGCTCAATAATCTTATAGGAAATGTAGCTCTAAATATTGTTGTCTTGTTGTTGTTGTTATTAATATTGTTATTATTATTATTATTATCATTATTATTATTATTATTATTATTATTATTAGTAGTAGTAGTAGTAGTAGTAGTAGTAGTAGTAGTAGTATTGTACTACCATAGCAAAATAACAACAATAATAATAATAATAATAATAATAATAATAATAATAATAATAATAATATTAATAATAATAATAAAACCACAATAATCTGAGCCTTTAGAGCAGCGTTTCTTAACCTTCACCGACCTCAGCACCCCCCTGTAATTAGTCTAGGCAGTTCAGCGGCCCCCTAAATTTGGCTAACATCTGGTTACTACAAGGGTAAAGTGAAGTGCAGTACTGCTTAATCATTTATTTTTTTCATTCTCTAAAACAAAAACGTTAAAGATGCCAATACTATTGGCAAAAGCAATAAGGAGAAAAACCGAAGCAAATAAAAAACACAAACTCAATCAAACATACACAGCAGGATAATCAAACAAACTCTCATCAATGCGATTTTTTTGTTGCTTGTGTGCGACTAGTTTCGCAAATCGAGGCTTCGTGTTAGCCAGAGCCACCCACATATTGTAGAGCAGCCCACCTTGAGTGCGGTTCCGGATATTTGTTTTGATCAGGAACATTGGTGGAGAATGCCTTCTCACACAAGTAGGTAATTGGAAATGAAATGAACATCTCCAACGATACGCTCGCCAGTTCAAGAACGATACCAACTGATCACACCAAATATCAGACAGCAGTAATGTACGGAATTTTGTCTGACAACCATGGACCACCTGCAGATCAATAAGCTCCTCCTTCAGGTTGTCGGCATCAATCATGTCTGCCAGGAAGGGTTGCTGAATCCATTCTGAAAATGTATGATCCTTGGGAAAGTACATTGCCGTGGTGGTCTCAAGGTCGAGAGGTGAGCAACAATATTTTCTACAAGCATGGGGCTGATTGTCTTATCCCCAAATATCTCATTAAAGATATGAAAGCTTCCCACACTCCCTCCCTGGATTCGATGCTTCCAGAGTGAGAGCCTCCTCTTGAAGGCTTATACCTTCTCTGTACAAGCAATATTACTAGCAATCATGCCTTGCATGGACAAGTTGAGGTCATTCAAATGGATGAAAATATTGCAGGATAGGATATAGAAAGGATGAACGCTTCGTCCTCGAATTTTTCAGCAAAGTTACTCTGATACTCAGGGAGAAATATTGCAATATCACCATTGAACCCTGCAATAAGGGTTAGGATTTTCCCACAGGAAAGCCACAGCACTTTTGTGTGGAAGGGAACTTGATGTTCTCTTCCCATCTCCTCACAAAGTAACTTGAACACTCTGGTTTAAAGGACGACCCCGGATGAAACACAACTTGAACACAGATAGACGGAACTTCTTTGTGATGAGGTGGCAAGATCACTGCCGCCAAATCATGGCGATGGAGAGCACAATAGTTCACAATGAAATCTAGTACCCTCTCCTTTAACAGAACAGCAAAGCCAGACCTATTCCCTATCATGGCTGGGGCACCATCTGTGCAGACTGACCCTACCTTCCCCCACTTGATCTGATGCTTCTCAAAGAACTCGTCCAAAAGTCGGAATATATCTGCTGATTTCGTCTTCGTTTGCAAAGGTTCGCAGAAGAGGAATTCATCTTAAATGTCACCATCCTTGATGTACAGAGTTTAAACAATTAGCTGACTCATGTTGGAAACATCAGTAGATATATCCAACTGCAAACTAATGCGGACGGGACTGTCCGTAATCTCCTGAACAATCTGGTCAAAGATGTCGCAGCTTATATCTGCTACTCTCCCTGCGAGAACATCATCAGACAGAGGCACGTCCTTTATCTTCTTGGCTGCCTCTGTTCCCAGAACCAATTCTGCTATCAGTATGATGCCTGGCTTAATCAGGTTTTCTGGAGCCAAATGCGAAGCCCTATCCCTGATGCACTGATATGCCACCTCATAGGAAGCTTGTAGAAGAGGTTTCTGCACTGGTTTGAATCCAAATCGGGGAAGTGTGCCTTTCTGGTCATATCTAGCCCTCTTAGCCTGCAGAGTCTCGAGAGTCTGTTCATGTTCTGTAGCTGGATGCTATGCCTGGTGTTATCGGAGTCTAGCAGGCTTCAAGTTAAGAGTTACAAATAATGAATGGCAGGTCATGCATTGTACCCAGTCAGGACCTCCACGATCGTCCAGTGAGTGTAGTGAAGCCATACGTGACATATTCGTTACTACATATGTGTGTCTTTGGCATTGCAGAATCACTCAAATCTGTGGACAAAACAAAGAGGTTGGTAGCAAAAATGTACAAATCAAAATTATAAATTTGATCTTCAAAATTCACTTTATTGGTGTTTTGGCCTTAGGTAACGTTCTCATAAAAAAAACATTACTTCAAAATATAAAGCAACTGCTTACGAGAGATGTTTACAGAGAAACCGACTTAGAGGAACACATACTCTTACTACACCTTCAAGGATGTAGGTAATGATATGTGTACAGTTTATAGTCAGCAAATGATACATTTAATTAAAAACAGATGAAAGTTTTAATCAGGGTAGGCTAAAACATTTCTCAGGCCCATTAAATTGGTGCAGGTTTGGACCAGCATCATCAATCCATTCACAAATAAAAAATGATGTGTCACATTGATGAGAGAGATATGTTATGTGAGTGAGTTAAGAGCGACTGAGGCAGGATATACCTACCAATAGTCTTACCACTATTACTTTATCTTAAAATTAACGTGTAACAAGGCTTTGTGTACCACAAAGCTTTGTGACGTAGACTTACTACGAAAGTATAAAATGTACGTACAAATTTAGTGCTTTTCATCACAATTCTAAAATGCTCTAACACAGTTGAAATGCAGGTCATAGTTTATGAAATAAAAAATATATATGTATAGTTGTAAGAAGAAGAAAGAAGTTTCCCTTAAATACCGGTCATCCCCTGCTAGAAACACAGACAATTTACCGCCACGTATGCAGCACTTTCCAGCACCCCTTAAAAGTTATTTCAGCACCCCCTGGAGGTGGTGACACCCCAGGTTAAGAAACGCTGCGCTAGAGCAATACTTTCATACACTTCATTATTACTAATAGTAATGTTTCCACAGGAATCTGAATATCCTAACTTTTATTATGAAAATATTGGGAACTTTGTTTCTTGGTGGATTATGTTTCTGCCTCACACGCAAAAGGTTCAGAACTTGAATCCCAAAGATCATTCGCATAACGTCTTTTCTCCAAAATTTATTGTGGATAAGAAGGTGATGCTGTTTCTTATCCAGTAGGACTCAATGAGCCGAGTTAGAATACAGTATGATGTAAATGGGTTTACCGTGCGACGGGATATTCAGAGGAAATTCGACGAGGCCAACAAAACTAGAATACCTCATATTGTCACATTTTCTTATCAGCTATTTATATATTTACTAGGAAAATTTACATTGGAGATTTCACACCCTTCTAAATATCACACTATGGTATAGATTTTTACATTTGCTATTTAGTCAATACCTGTCACTAGCAAATGCTAACATGTCATTCTCTCTCTCTATCGCTCTCCAAACCGTCCAATCAACCAACCTACCTACAAACATACATACCACTTTACCAACCTACCTACCTACCTACCTACCTGCCTTTTTTCCTACCTACATACCTACCTAAATAACGCCCATTTTTAAGGCTCTGAAAGTCAATACCCCTGAATGATTAGGCTACATGCCCCACTTTGCCATTATTCTTCCCAACACCAACGCAATCAATTATGTATGGTATGCATATGTATACTCGCGTAGGCCCCTCCTTTCTTCTAACACTTTTAGTGATCCTGCTACCTACGACAGCCCGTCTTGTTAAGACATACCATATTGTGTACGTCTTTTTCCATACTGGGCCCATTCATAGTACACCCTATAAGCCATGCTCTCTCAAGCCTCTTACTACTACTACTACTACTACTACTACTACTACTAATAATAATAATAATAATAATAATAATAATAATAATAATAATAATAATAATAATAATAATAATAATAATAATAATAATAATAATAATAATAATAATATGATTGGTTTTATATGCATGCAATGTTTATTACCAGCTTCTAATTAGTTGTTAAAACATACCATAAGATTACAAATAACTATGCTACTGTTAACCATACTAGGGTGGGAAGCAGTTTTGGGGTCAAATCATGTGTATGTGGATGGGGTATAATATGAGTATATTTCTCATTTGAATGAAGACTGTTAAACTTTCTCAGTTTAGCGTATTTTTCCGTTGTTATGTTGCTAAAATTTTATTTTCTTATTTTAGGGTGTCGTGTTGGTTTCTTACGGTCACTTCTAATCTTTCTTTTAGCAAAAATGCTGTAATTTCGGTAACTTTACTAGCACTTTTAAAATTAATGCAAAATTTAAATTATAAAATACCGGCTACTTATTAAGAAGGTTTTTCCCAAACTGGAACTAACTCACTGTACTGCAAAACTAAAAAAATAATATATATATATATATATATATATATATATATATATATATATATATATATATATATATATATATATATATATATATATATATATATATATATAGTACATATTATTTTACAATAATTATTTTTCTATTCAGAATATACCTTTTTAGAAATGCTTTAGAATAACTAGAAAAGAAAAATAATCTTATAAGAGTTTACAAATATTTCTGAACAGCAATATCAGAGTCGTTATATTATGCCGAACACTGATGCACTTGTCATTAATTCCCACCCTAATTGCTTTTCTCAACAAAAGATTTCGATTTAACCTTCATAGTAAATCTCAACAACAGTTTGTTCTGCCCAGGGTATCTTGAATCTGCGAGTTAAAAGCAACTTAGGGCAAGTGAAGATCAATGAATCGGCAATATATCATTCTCAGGACATCACTCCGTACAAATTTGTGTTAGATTCTGTGATTACCTAATTGTGGTTACCTAATTGTGTTTACGGGAAAGAGCCCAAAGCTCGTATCTTCCCGTCTCCTGATCGGTTCCATTTTTAGACTTAGTGATACTTATCATACCTGTCCTTAAAACTATGGATTGAGATAGCATTAACTACCTCCTCGCTTAGCGAATTCCAATTATCAACTACTCTTACACTGAAAAAGTATTTCCTTACATCCTGCAAACAAGTTTTCTTACGAAGCTTCAAACTATGACCTCTAGTTCTAGAGCCAGCCATATCGAAATATCGATCCCTATCCACTCTATCATAACCATGAAGGAACTTAAAGACTGTCACCATATCCCCCTTACTCTTCTAGTTTCGAGTGATGGCAAGTCTAATTCCCTCAGCCTCTCATCATAACCGAGATTGTGTGTGTGTGTGTGTGTGTGTGTGCGTGTGTGTGTGTGTGTGTGAGCATGCTTAAGCATGCGTGTGTGTATGAATGTACGTGCGTGACTCAAAGAGAAACTTTTCTATCTAGGTCAAGTTTTATTAGCCAGAGAACGTCGTTTAGAATGCATGAGTTAACTTAATGGCGAAGTTCAATAAAAATCAGTATTGATAAATTATATTTTGTACCAGTAAGAAAAGTCAGTTTAAAGTCTTAATTTTGAGATATTATACTGATGTTCATTAAAAAAAATAAAAATAAAGTCAATGAGCCATTTCCAAGGCTGTCAGACCAATATAACTTATCAGAGTATCGCTTCTCTGCTTAAAGATGCTTACTCAAAAGACACTAAGAAAGAATTGTACATTTGCATATATGAATCTATACACATAATAATTATATTTTAAATGTTGGAGGAAGTGAGTCAGGAAATAATAATAATAATAATAATAATAATAATAATAATAATAATAATAATAATAATAATAATAATAATAATAATAATAATAATAATAATAATAATTCATTTCATCCATTTACCTTGTCTGTTTCCCCCCCCCAAAAAAAAAAACTCAATAAGGGGATTACTTAGCTCTATGGGCCATGGCGCGGGAGCTAGCGACCGTTGAGATGGCACTGCTGGAGTGCCACAGCCCATCCTCCCGATTCTTCCACAAACTGTGCTGCTTCACATGCCAGGTCCCCTACTGCCCCTACCACAGGGCTGCCTCTGTAAGATGCAGCCCCGTGGTAACAGCAGATGCCCATCAGAGCTGCGTCACAATCACTCGCCACTCATTCCTATTCCTAGCATGCTCACTTGCTTCCCTCACATCAATCCTCCTATCATTCAGGGCTCTACTTACTCCATCCATCCGACCAAACCTAGGCCTCCCTCTAGCATTTCTCCCATCAACTCTGGCATTCATCACCTTTTTCAGCAGTCTTTCATCATCCATCCTTTCCACATGGCCAAATCATCTCAGAACATTCATATCTACTCTGGCTGCCAATTCTCTCCTCACACCCGTTCTTGCTCTCACCTCTTCATTCCTAACCCTATCCAACCGAGATACACCAATCATACTCCTCAGGCATTTCATCTCAAACACATTTAGTTTCCGTCTCTCGCTTACTTTCATACCCCATAACTCTGATCCATACATCACACTTGCAACAACCACTTTCTCATACAAAACTTTCTTAACATTCATTTCCAACCCTCTATTCTTCATCACTCCTTTCAACGCACCCAACACTTTACATTCTCCATTCACTCTGTGACACACATCTGCTTCCACTCCACCATTTGCAGCTATAACCGAGCCTAAATACTTAAACTGATCAACTTCCTCAAGTGTCTCTCCATTTAATATAACATTCAATCCAGCACCTTCCTCATTTCTTGTACACCTCACAACCTTACTCATTCCCACATTGACTAGCAACTTCCTTCTCTCACACACCATTCCAAATTCTGACACTAAATGACACAGCTTCTCTGAATCTGTCACCACCACAGTATGATCTGCAAACAGCAACTGATTCAGCTCCCACTCGTTATCATCCCCATCTACCATTCTCAAACCTCGACCACGCACTCGCTCATT
This sequence comes from Halocaridina rubra, assembly GCA_037179515.1. NCBI lineage: Eukaryota > Metazoa > Arthropoda > Malacostraca > Decapoda > Atyidae > Halocaridina > Halocaridina rubra. Next base: position 101,987 of record JAXCGZ010019045.1, read on the forward strand.
CACCTCTCTTACGACTCCATCAATATACAAATTGAACAGCCATGGTGACATCACACATCCCTGTCTCAGTCCCACACTCACTGGAAACCACTCACTCACTTCATTCCCTACCCCAACACAAGCACTACCGCCCTTATGCAAACTCTTCACTGCTTGTAATAGTCTACCATCAATTCCATATAACCTCAAAACATTCCACATTGCCTCTCTATCAACTCTAGCAAATGCTTTCTCCAGATCCATATATTATTATTATTATTATTATTATTATTATTATTATTATTATTATTATTATTATTAGTATTATTATTATTATGGTAATAAGTAATAATATTATTAATAATAATAATAATAATAATAATAATAATAATAATAATAATAATAATAATAATAATAATAATAATAATAATATTAATAATAATAATTTTAAGAAGAAGGAGAAGAAAAGTAATTATTATTAATTTCTTTACACTTTACTTGTATATTCTATGTACTTACCACTGAATTCTAAATAAAAAAAATAATAAAATACGTAAGTATCCTTTAGCATACGAAAATCATGGCATCTCTTCATACTCTTTGCAGACGCTCTTTTTTTTTTTATCACAGTTGCTTTCACTTAAAGTACGTACAGCTTACGTAATGCTTCATCATACCTTTTATTTTTATTTTTTTCATATCAGTACCATAGACGTTCATAGCCTTATGTATGCCAAAGACTCCTTGCATGCAAAAGTAGAAAATGACATTGAGGAATATAGTTTTTAAAATGAATATCTTTCTTGCAGGTGGAAAATACGTTCCAAGGGCTATTTTGGTCGACTTGGAACCGGGTACTATGGATTCGGTGAGATCCGGCCCCTTTGGACAGCTTTTTAAGCCAGATAATTTTGTCTTTGGTAAGTGGAACTCGCAGTCAGACAAAGGAAATTCATGCTCATTTAAATCAATTGTAATGTAATTCTTGCGACTGACATAAAATTAGAAAGTAAGCAAAATATTTTTACCATCACTTGCGATCCGATAATATGCTGTAAGGATGTTTACAGTATTCATATTATGCTTAGCTCTTGGATTAAAAGCATATATATATATATATATATATATATATATATATATATATATATATATATATATATATATATATATATATATATATATATATATATATATATATATATATATATATATATATATATATATATATATATATATATATATATATACATATACATATACATACATATATATATATATATATATATATATATATATATATATATATATATATATATATATATATATATATATATATATATATATGTATATATATATATATATATATATATATATATATATATATATATATATATATATATATATATATATATATATATATATAGACTTCAATGTTCATGCCATTGCAAGCTGATAGTGCGTTTTAAATGAATTTCCAATTCTTAAATCTGTGTAATGTTCTTTAATAAGCAAGAATAAAAAGAAAATGTAGACTGTGGTCTGAATATCCAATCACTCGCTTTGAAAGAACTTCAAAATAGGGAAAGGAAGACTAGCTCTAAGAAAAAAAAAATATAGTAATTATAATGCTATCAAATTTTAGCGATAATCTAATCAATTAAGATTTGATAAATTTATAGCTTTATATTGGTATTATGAATGTTGCTGTTAGATTGAATTCCTAATAGTTGTTAAGCATCTCTTATTATCCTTTCGCATCTGACAAGTCACAACACTCCCCATCTGTTTCTGTTTACTTTTTGTTTTCTTCGTGCCCAGGCTTGATGAGGGCAGATTTTTTTTTTTTTTTTTTGCCCGTCCTGGTGTAACAATCATAAAAAAAGCAAAGATAACAGAGTATGAGTAACTGATGCATTCACAGAGCAAAAGTATTCAAATTTCTTACGTTAGGGGCTAAAATGACGAAAAGAATATGCAAAACAACAAAAAATACACTCATATGTCAAGTTTATAATGATTGTTGAAAAGGCAATAACAGAGATTGGACTAAATAAATGAATATGTCATCAGATCACGAAAAGTAGCTATTTCCAGTGGCTCAAAGGGTTTGAATATCAGTAATGCCAAATGCTTTTATTATTGTCTTTATCGATTAAATGAGCAACCAATTGGGGGTCGGTGATTTCCTATAAGTCTACTTGATTGTTTAGACTTTGCCCTGAGCATACTGGGTCCACGTGATTGGAGAGGGGGCTTGGGCCAACGATATGAGGTAGGTATATAGTCGGTGTCTGCGCTGTCACTGTCCCTTGCCACTGTCTTTCATTAGAGACCTTTAAGCTTTTGCGCTTATGGTGCTTAGCGACAGTGTCCATATACTCAAAGGCCCGATTTCTTAAACAGTATAAACCTAGGATGCTATATTGTTAGTTAGCTAGACACACACAAATGGATTTCATAAACGCATCTGACGCGGTTCTGTGTATGGCTAGGATCCCCCATGGGGGGATCCTAGCCATATACAGAAATGCGTTTATGAAATCCATTTGTGAGTCTCTAGCTAACTAACAATATGGTATCCTAGGTTTACACTGTTTAAGAAATCGGGCCAAAGTGCAAATTAAGTTGAAATATTTATTCATAATAACATCTAATACTAGTTCTCTGCTTCCCGTCAATGTTATGCTCAAAAGAATTGAGAATATATAATAAAGGTCTCACTAGTGTCATCAAAATATTTTATAAATGTTTTAATATATTATGTCCATATGCATCATATTATAAGGATCAATGTAGCATTTATATTTTCTAGAACAGAACAAAGGACTGACTAGTTACATCCATATAATTCATAAATATATGTTTATCATACTGTAAAAAAAAAAAGGTATATAATATATATTTACATAAAATCTAATAAAGGTCTAGCTGATTTCTCCCAAATATTTAGGCAAATGTTTGAAATCTAAATACCAAATGTCGATTTCTATAAAATCCATGCAATAAATGATTTACCTCTCCAAAGGTGGCTTGCAAGTCATTGTTAGAGAAAAACATACTCTTTATAGTCGTTGAATGTGTTCATCTTTCTTCCTTTATTCCTATATAATACTCTATTTTATTCAATTGAACCTGTCATAAAAATTCTATAAGGTTCGTTGACAACGGAACCATTTCGCATACTTTATTATAATACACTTAAGGTTAGGTAACAAAAAAAAATTCGTGTTGCAGGACAAAGTGGCGCAGGTAACAACTGGGCCAAAGGACACTACACAGAAGGTGCCGAGCTTGTGGATGCCGTCATTGACATGGTGAGGAAAGAAGCTGAGAATTGCGATTGTCTCCAAGGATTTCAATTGACTCATTCTTTAGGAGGAGGAACAGGTTCAGGCATGGGTACCCTCCTTATCTCTAAAATCCGCGAAGAATATCCGGACAGAATAATGAATACTTTCTCCGTTATGCCGAGTCCAAAGGTGAGTATAGTTTTTCATCATGAAGTGACATCATATTCTGTATTAGCTTCTAAACAATCCAAAGGTTATGTACTCTTTAAGGTCATAGTCCTTTGCGGCTGTTTGGCCTCCACTGTGGATTATCTGTATTGTTTTTCATTTGCTTACTTAGCCATTTTGCAACCTATGCATATGAAGTGGTCTTGCAAATTTGCACTTAAATTATTCTAGACTTATCACGATTGCTCTCGTTGCACAGAGTAAACACGGGGTTCATGATGTACAAATTATCAAGCAATACCTCCACGATCCAGTAAATGCCATACCATTCAATGAGGCCATTTAATGGCAGATTGCCAGTCCACAAATTTTCAAGAAGTGTCATTTCAAATATATAATGTGCTTAAAAGATGAAGTCTACAAAAATATATATTATTACAGGTATCTGACACAGTAGTGGAACCCTACAACGCAACTCTCTCCGTCCATCAACTAGTAGAAAACACAGATGAAACCTATTGTATTGACAATGAAGCACTCTATGACATTTGTTTCAGAACACTGAAACTCACTACTCCTACTTATGGTGATCTTAATCATCTCGTTTCACTTACTATGTCAGGTGTCACAACCTGCCTCAGATTCCCAGGTCAACTGAACGCAGACTTAAGAAAACTGGCTGTCAACATGGTTCCATTCCCTCGTCTTCATTTCTTTATGCCTGGATTTGCTCCACTTACAGCTAGAGGGTGAGTACACATTTTCTGTGTTTTTTCTTACCCTCTGGAATGCTAATCCAATTCAGGTCATTCAATTCACACCATAGTTGAGTTGCGAATCTGGGGGATACTAATTATTCAACACCATCCTCTTTCAGTTGGCTGACCATAGCTGATATTTACAAAGTTGTACAGCCAATTTGGGTCTTGAAAGTACATGTATGTATTGAAATAAAGGTAATGATTTATCCCTCCATATTGAAAGTAATGAACAAGATTGCTTTCAATAAACGTATGGTACTCGCTAAAACTTCGAGATGCTAAATTTACTTGTGTGTTAATACACTGCGTCTTCAACAGGTCACAGCAGTATCGTCCATTAACTGTACCAGAGCTCACATCACAAATGTTTGACGCCAAGAACATGATGGCAGCTTGCGATCCACGACATGGGAGATATTTAACTGTTGCCACTGTGTTCCGAGGAAGAATGTCCATGAAAGAGGTCGACGAACAGATGCTGAGTGTTCAAAATAAAAATTCATCTTACTTCGTGGAATGGATCCCAAATAACGTCAAAACAGCAGTGTGTGATATTCCACCCAGAGGCATGAAAATGGCAGCTACATTCATTGGCAATTCTACGGCTATTCAAGATCTATTCAAGGTTTGCCATAAATATTCTTCCATTTATGAAGCTAGTAGTATCCATTTTTTTAATGCATAATTTCTCAGTAATGCTTATCATTCATATAAAAAAAAAATACCGCAGAATGAAGAAAATGTACCTCCACTTATGCAGCTTTGTTTTTGCAGCGTATTTCAGAGCAATTCACAGCCATGTTTCGCCGTAAAGCTTTCCTTCACTGGTACACAGGAGAAGGCATGGATGAGATGGAGTTCACAGAAGCTGAATCCAACATGAATGATCTCGTCTCAGAATATCAACAATACCAAGAGGCTACAGCTGATGAAGAATACGAAGACGAAGAAGAGTACGCCGAAGGAGAATATGCAGATAATTACTAAGAACGTCTTCAGTTCCCTCAATTCCATGATGACTTATTTCATTGCAAATTCAATATAAGAAAGCTTTAATTTGGGTTTTCTATTGGAATCCTTTTTAGTTCCATTTCCTGTTAACCTCTTCATTCATTGTTTTATATTTTTCTTGCCTGCGAGTAGCTAAGACATTTTTATTCATGGTACACATGTTATAATAATTATGCTACTGCCTTTTCTATTCTTTTGCTTCAAATTATTATTTCCTATATCTAAATCATGTCTCTTTATGAACATCATAACGAAACCCTGTTACTGCTTTCCAGTTACTTTTGCTGCAGCTTCTTGATCATAAGTGCGTACACAGAGCAAGGTATTACCTCACTAAAGTTTTATTATACAGTAGATTTATAAGATATTTGTATTACCGATTATGGGTTAAAAGATAACAAAGATACATAGACTTTAGTATTTATATGTGTATGGATAAGACTCTGTTTTGGTATCTTAATGACCCTTTGTATGGGGCCTTTACCATACTATGAATGGGTATGTAACATACTTAACTTTTAGTGCCCAGGATATGGGGTATGGATATGCCACAGTGCCTCCTCTCACATGCAATAAGAATTGCCATATTCTTTTCTCATCTTGTTATTGTGATGTCTTTAAGACATAAAGATATCAGAAATTCATGTTTAATATTGGCAGAAAATAAAAATCCTTCTCCAGGTCTACAACTCAAATTTCAAAATTAATTTATCGATATTTTCTAACGACTTTATAAAAATTAAGTTAGGTTAAGTTAGCTGTTAATTAAGCTAGTCAGAACATAAAAAAGTAGCTAGATTTAATTAGGAGCTGTGCCTTGAAAATGAGATTAAACCTAACATATCATGATAGATGCTTAAATTTACTCAAGGTGAGCCCTTGTAATATCGTCTAGTCAGTCTTTTTAAGTCAGTTACACTTTCAATTTGAAACTGTCAGAGTGAGGGTTTATCCTAACGGCTAGCAAATCTATTGTAAGGAAGTTGAGCTTTTAATAACAATTAGATATATCTAAAAAAATAACATTCCTTTAAATGCACATTCACATGTCTAAGGGTACTTACAGTGACTCAACAAAAAACTTCAATAAGTGACCTCAAGTGTAAATAACAAATTCTAAAGTCAAAACGAAATTATGCTTTTCATATCCAATCTTCAATAGTAAAAGTCTTATTGAGTGATTATCTACATGTCAAAATATAGTACTCTGCCCACGAACAGTGCATTATTAGTAAATCCATGCAATTCACTTGTTATATAATGTCAAAAGTTAATATAAACTCCTATTTCATGATCAAAAGATTTAATTACTGAAAATAATAATGCCTCACTACCTTATGAAATATGATTAGAATAAAAATAATTCATCAATGAAAACTAATGCGGATTAATAAGCTTATATTATCTACCAATAACTTCAGTGTAAGAACAATATTTTCAATTCATTCTAAAAATATCTAGTTTATGATGGATACGTATGTTTTCAGAGAAAACGTCACTCTATTGAAAAGGAGCAAAGTTTACTCTTTACAGATACGTTATTGAAAACAGCCAATAAAAATATGATCTTAGGAGGTGTTCTTAAATATTTTCCTTTTTTCATTTTAAGAATAAAAGGCAATATTAGGAAAAACAGACCAGTGAAACTTAATGTAAAGTACATATTCATTAAACTATCAAAGTGGGATTATCATTACAATTAAAATTATCACTAATAATAATAATAATAATAATAATAATAATAATAATAATAATAATGATAATAATAATAATAATAATAATAATAATAATAATAATAATGATAATAATAATAATAATAATAATAATAATAATAATAATAATAATAATAATAATAATAATAATAATAATAATAATAATTATTATTATTATTATTATTATTATTATTATTATTATTATTATTATTATTATTATTATTATCAAACTTGTGTTTGAGTTCACCGCAGGCAGTCAAGGGTATTCGGCCTTAATTTCCCAGCTCCAACCTACCAATTTCCAAGCTAATAAGGATGAATAGTGGCCATAAAATATTATTATTATCATCCTCATTTTTATTATTATTATTATAATTATTATTATTATTATTATTATTATTATTATTATTATTATTATTATTATTATAAATAAATTATGCGCTTTTAAACAAGGAGAGTAATTTTGATTTAACTGTAAAGGTAACCAACTTATTTTAAGTAAAAATTACCTTCCGAGCTTTCGGGCTATACTAAGTTCATTCACAAGGGTCCTTCTTTGTTGGATGACCAGTAGTAGCTGAGATGTCTATATGAATCCAGTCCTCTAATTACACAGGAGCTCATTCTCCCCGCCATATGTGGTTTCTCCCTCTCCATACCTGGTTCATGCTTTTTGCACTCACACCGGGAACCCATGAACTCCTGAACTCACATCTTACAGAGACCTAAGGATGCAAAGGTGGAGCTGCAGAGTGTGTTGTCCCCCCTCCTCTCAGGATCAACAGTGAATGCTCATTATCTTCAATATTATCAGCTTTTTTTTTATTATTACTGTGCCTCCATTATCATTTCATGCCTACTTAAGGAATCCTCTGGGGTGAAAGCTTACTTATCATGGAATATTTTTCAGCTATTTATTAGAACCACTTCCACAACTCCCTTACATATAACAGAGTTACTTTTATAAACTATTTCCCCTATACTAAAATCTATTATATGCCCTTCATCTCATGAATGCTAGGTTACAGCACTGTTCACTTGGCCTTCCCTGCATGTACTTTAATGTACAAGAGGTCTTACTGCAAATAACCTACCTGATTTCACAATACTGACTTCAGAAGTGCTCAAATGGTAATATTTAAACCCCTCCCTGTATGTCTTCTTTCCAAATCCATTGTTAGCAATGTCTGCCATTAGTGGTATTGGAATGCCTATATGCAATCTCAGAAAGACCTTTTATGTTGGAACATTTTATCAAATCATTATTTATATAAGGGATCTCAATCACATCCCAGTTACTTTCACACTTCCTTCCCCCTTTTGTTCCCTATTATGTCGTTCCCCATGCTCATATCTTTCTCTGCGAGCTAATCGAGGAATCCTAGGTTAATAAAAAAAATTTGATGAGCCAGTTCTTCATACAAGTACTGAGAGGGTCATAAATCTTGAAAACCTTTAAGAAACATATCTTGTATAATATTCAACAGAAGTGGAACTTCTTGAGAGTAAGGAATATGAGTATTTGTGCCAGTAGACTTCCTGTTTACTCCAAAGCTAACAATAAACCCCCTCCCTTTCTTCAAGTGGCTTCCACCTTATTTTTTTTTTTTCCATAACCAACCTCATCATCTCTAAAATTTTGATGCCCCCCATTTAAACGAACAGCTTCAAGAATTCATTGAGCTGATATATATATATATATATATATATATATATATATATATATATATATATATATATATATATATATATATATATATATATATATATATATATATATATATATATATATATATATATATATATATATATATATATATATATATATATATATATATATATATATATATATATATATATATATATATATATATATATATATAAAGTAACTTGAACAGAAGCTTTTCTATTATATTTTGGTTATTTAAATTACTATACAATAAAATAAACGTAGCTATAAAGTACAAAATAAAATCTGACTCACTTCAAGATAAGAAAAACAGTTAGCGATATCTTTGTGCTTGTTGTTTGCTGAAAATGCAAAGATGTCATATTAGACAACAATTTAGCAAACTTCAGTTTCATATCTGCTCGATTAGTGATATCAAGTCAATTTTTTTTTCTTCAATAGCAACTCATTTCTTTTTATGAGTGTGACACCGGGACAGGCAAGAAAATTGCTCTCATCAGGTTCAGGCATGAAGAAAACATGAAGACGAAGAAAAGTAAAAGGTAAGAACAAGGCAGAGATGAGGTAATGGTGCACAGTAGTAAAAGGACAGGATGAAAGAATAGTCGAGGTATTGAGGACCTACAGATATGGCAGGATTAGGCCCTGAGATGACGATAGATCAACTCTTTGAAGGAAAATAGGTTCTAAGAATTAGGAAAAACAGAAAGAGGAAGAGAGTTTAAGAGTCTGGAGGTGGAAGGGAGGAAGCAGTCACTGCACCGACCAATCCGCGAGCTATAAATCTCCACACAGTACTTGTGAGACAAGGCTGTTTGGTGAGTATTATGCAGACTCGGCTGTGGGGGAGGGATGCTACTCGCCAACTCATCTGAGCAGCAATGGAAGTAGTAGTGATAGAAAAGAGAAAGGGATGATACCTTACGGTGCAGAGAGAATCCAGATTTAAAATAAGAGAAGGGTCACTGAAGAGTCTGATTGCCTTGAATTCAACCCAATCAAATATAAGAAGCACCCCACATGTGCCAGCAGTAATCTAAGCAGGGACTGATAAGACCTTTATAGATTTTAAGTAATTGTAAAAAGGAAAAGTAATGACAAAAACGAAATAGAACCACTAATTTTTTGGATGCACATTTAGAAATTTGGATTATATGATTCTTCCAAGATAAGTTAGAGGCTATCTGGATTCCTATGTTAATAGAATTAAGAGGGTAAATTTACTTAGTTTCTAAAACAAATAGGGTTATCAGGAGGAGAAGAAGATAAAGAGATAGCCAGAAACTGTCTTGGAGGCATTAAATTTAACTAAATTGTGGGTGCCCCATTCAGATGTCCTTTGCAAATTGGAGCTGAGAGTAGAAGAAAAAGTGATACTGATACAAAACTGATTATGAGTAGCAGATGAAGGCTGTGAAGAAATGGAGGAGGAGAAATGAAGGGTAGAATTGTCGGCACGGAGAAGAGAGGAGGATGGGAACTGGAAAAGGTCACTGATGCAGAGAATTAACAGAGTAGGTGAAAGAACAGAGCCATGTGGAACACCACTGGTGAGTGGAAATGAGCTAAATGTTGCGCCGTCAACAACCCCACATATAAAACGGCCAGAAAGAGAACTGGAAATCAGAGAACAGATAGAAGGGGTAAAGCCATAAGCAGGAAGTTTGGCCAACAGAGCTTTGTGCCAGACTCTGTTAAAAGCCTTATAGATACCAAGTTTTTTGACAAAGGATTACCCATAATTCCTAAGAGAAGAAGACCATACATGAGTAAGATAGGACAAGAGTTCACCAGTGGATCTTGACATGCAGAAACCGTACTGGTGATCAGAGATAAGCGAGTTAGATTCAAGGCATTTCAAGAAGTGAGAATTGAGCAAAGTTTCGAAAACTTTAGCACTAGAAGAGGTTAAGGTAATAGGTCAGGTTGAACTAAAGCATGCTTCCAAGATGAAGGATAGATAATTGTTGAGAGACTGCGTCAAAAAAGACGGCAAAGTACTGGAGCCAGTTCATCTGCAAACCCCTTTAGGAGCCTTGCAGGGATACCATTGGATCTGGATGTCTTGTTCGTCTTTAGAGAGCGAAGAACCTTATGAACTTTGCATGAAGAAAGAATAAGATATGGCATAGGGTTAGAAAGGGGTAAAGTATGAGGACAGGTGTCCTGAGGTCACTTATGGAAGAGTTGGCAGAAAAATGAGATTCATAGAGAGTGGTTTTGTCAGTGGGAGAGCAAGCTATAGAACCATCAGAACGAATGAGAGAAGAAAAGCTTGAGTTACAAAAGTATTTGGAGAGGTTTTTGGCTAAGGGCCAAAAACATTTATCAGTGGGAGAGGAGTTAAGGTCATCAACTTTCCTTCTTAAAAGGGAAGATTTAGACCTTTGACTTTGAGAAGTACAGTGATTCCTAGCTGTAACATATGCAGAGCGAGTTAAATCAGAAGGAGAGGCTTGGTATGACTGGCATGCCTAATCCCTGGCCTGAATAGCAATGGACCAGGCACTGTTTAACCAAAGAATAGGGGGAGAAAAAGTTTTCAGAGAGGAGGGGATGAATGCCTCCGTTCCCGATGTTATGATCTCGGCAACTTTTAGGGCTACCTGATCAGGGTTGTGGTCCAAAGGCAGTAGTCATCCCATGGGAAGTCAAAGAAAAAGTTACACAATTCATTTCGTGAGTACACTCAAAGTGCCAAAGGTAGCGCTGAGTAGGAAGAATTGATAGAGGAGGAGTGAAAATGGAAGAAAATTAGACCAAAGAGTGGTCAGATTTACGAAGAGGGGAAAGCACAGAATATGAGTATTGAAGAATTAAAAGTAATATGCAGGTCAAGATTGTAAGCTGCATAATCATGGAGATCAGGAACACGAGTAGGATGTTTGATAATCTGCTCCAGGTCATGAGTATAAGAGAAAGCAAGGGCCTCACTTCGTCCCACATCAGTGTGAGAAGAATTAAGCCACTCAGTGTGTTGTACATTGAAATCCCCAATATAAAGAACTTCAGCATTGGGTGAGAAGATAGCAAGGACTAATGACAAGCAGAAAGATAATCATATAAAGACACAAAGTTAGTAGAGTTAGGAAGGCAGTAGCAGAAGCAAAGGAATATAGTGGTAGTGGAGGGATAGATCTCAGCCAGAGAACATCAAAGTAAGGAGATTCAAGGTCCATGCACCTTGCAATAGGAGTGTTAGTGTAGCAGTAGGCAGAGACCTCACCTTTGGAATGGATACGAGAATACAGGTTATAATGAGAGATTTGAGATTTATTCATGGGAAGCATAGCTTGCCAGTTGGGTTTCAGAGATAAGAAGGAGCACTAATGCCAATTTCAGCAATATTTTAAGATGAGAAAGTAATAAAAGTCTCTCTCTCTCTCTCTCTCTCTCTCTCTCTCTCTCTCTCTCTCTCTCTCTCCTCTCTCTCTCTCTCTCTCTCTCTCTCTCTCTCTCTCTCTCTCTCTCTTTCTCTTTTCTCTCTTGTCAAATTTTGGTATTTAGTCCCTGTATCCCCATAAAGCCATGCCATCGATCCTTATAACTTGAATATGGTCTTAACAGACTGTGTGTATATAGCATTTATACTAATCAACCAACTAATAGCAGTGTTCATCAAGCATACAAACATTTAAATAAAAACTAAAGGAAGTCATGTTAAGCTGCAATTAAATTATAATTTTAACCAAAACTTAGCACGAAGGTCTGCCCCTCTCTATTTATCTCTTCCTTCTTTAAATTTCGTGCTTATCCCCCCAATCCTTCCCATCCTATATCCCCCTCTCTTCAGTGATGACACCCTGAATAGGGCTAAGAGAGTTCACTCGACGCCGTCACTGTTCTTCCCCCACCTATCCTATCCCATCCTACCAACCAACCAACCGACTAATTACTTCGCATTTTCAAGAGTTCTTCTTGGTGCTGCATTGACACATTGGATAAATCCACTAGCACTGGTTGGGTCTTTCAAGATGGAAAATCTCTGTTTAAAATCATAAAATTTTTCTCTCAAATTGCAAACCAATATTATCAGTTGATCCACGGTGACAAGTATGACAACATTAGTTATCTCAATTTTATTAGCCAATGGGACAGCATAAAATATTTTTTCAGAAAAGTGTTATTGACATACCTATAACTATAATGAAGGCAAATATCTTCGCCTATACAGCATCAAGAGTTTTGTTTGTTCCTTGAAACTATTTGTTTAACATTTTCAGTTTTTCAAAGATATCTGCAGAATTTTTCACAAATGTTTCACCATAAAAAAATAGCAAGTGCTTCATCTTAGGCTTGTTTCTTCAAATGTCACTATGAATATTAAATAGTTCCATGAATCTCTTCAAGCAAATCCAATTGAGAGCAACCTTACCTCAGAGTGAAGTAAAAGTCTTACAAGGTCTGCATTTTCATAGCACTGTTACAATTTACAATTGATTTCAGTACCTCACTTACAACAGGAAAATAATTTTTATAATCTAATTTCTCTTCATGAATAATGTAATTCACAAGAAGAATTTCTAGATTATTATCTTTCATTAATTTTACGCAACCATTTTTCTTGCTCATCATAACATAAGTATCATCTGCAGGGTCAGATGTTTAGTTTTACATTGATATATTATTGTACTGACATCTAAGAAGTTTTTTAGCTTAATGAATATATCAGTGGCTCTTTAATGATTTGCAGAATAACAGTTCTTTAGCAAATTCACCTTTATTAACATATCTAACATATTTTAGCAATATGGCCTCAATATCTCTTACAGTGGATTCATCCATTTATCTCGCGAAGTTCTTGATATCAGCTTTTCAACAAACAGCATTTCAGTATCTGCACTCATCTCATCTATTCTGTTGCTGACAGTATTGTTACTGTATGGCATAGCTTTAACATCCTTGTCATCTTTTTCCAGAACTGTTTTAAAAAACATTATTTTTATAAATATGTATATATGAAAACCCATTATATTTTGCAAAGGAGTTCTACTACAATGCCCACCCAAAAATGACAGATGTACATCAACAATAAAGAAAAAAAATTAAGCCAACCAGTGAGAACGTGAGGTTTCCTTCTCACTCATTACCCAGTCACCCGTAACATGGTGGCAACTGAGGAATCACCATAGTATTGTAAATAGTGAAAAGTGTGTGAAATGAGAGACATAAATATTTCAACAGTTGGTTGAAAGCTGGTGTGCTGTTGCCAATCATGCGTGCTTGCAACTGCCTACACAGGTAGCTAATGTTTCTCATCTCCTGTACTTCAGGCTAGGCCAGCAGTCTGTCAAAGTGATGGCAAATGACTTTTCTCCTGCAAGCCCACCTAAAAGGCTGTCTCTCAGTGGTAACAGTGAGCGGGCATGGACATTCTTCAAGCAGAATTTCGAGTAATATCTAAATGCAACAGAAAAAGATGAAAAACTGAATGGAGTGCAAATTACGTTGCTGCTGACAATTGGTAATGAGCTGCTGTAAATCTATAATGCTTTAATTTTTTCTCTTCCTAGTGATCCAGATGCTGCAGAACCTTCTCAGTTATTGGCCTGTTCTTACTAAAATAGACTCATACTTTGCTCCAAGAAAAAACTAATTAGCTGCATGCTACATACTTGGAAAATGTATTCATAATATATGTAAGATTTTGGAATCCTACATTACTAGACTTATGATTCTAATAAGAGATTGCTACTATGGTAATGAAAGAGACAAAGTTCTCATACCAAATGGTTTGGGATACAGTGATGATGACATAACGAAGAAATTCTTTGATGCTAATTATTTACATTTAAAGAAGGCTATTGACATTTGAGTAAATTTTCAAGCTCCACAAAAGCAGAAATTCGTTCATAAAGAGAATAATGTAGATAAAGTAAATGAGCTCAGCTGTAGGCCTAACTAGCATGCAGAAAGCTCAAATATTCGCAAAAGCAATAAGGGATATTACTAATGACAAAATTGGTGAAGTTAAAAATATGAGACATTACAAGTTTTTATTGGAGAGAAGCCATACTGACCACTTTCTGAAGGCGAACTTGGGACTTCGTTGTGGAAATACTATAGGATTTCCCTTGCGAAAACGAATTTGATATATCCTTGGTGACTTTCCTTATCATGTTCCGCAGAGACATAAAGATCAAAAAATTTATCATATATTATCTCTAATGACCTTCTTGCTCTTTATCTCTCTCTGGAACATGATTAGAAAAGTATTTATTAGCTAAATGACTGTAGCACTTGGTTAACACCAAGGAAATTTGAAATTCGCCTTCACAAGGGAATTCCTATAGTACCCCCACAACGGAAGTCTGCAGTTCGCCTTCACAATGTGCTTCGTATGGCTTCTCTCAAAAATAAATAAATAAATGAATATATAAATAAATAGTAGTCAGTGGAGCACTCCAGTACGTTTGCCCTTGTCAACTCCGAATGTTCAACAAGGACATCATTTAATAGTTTGGAATAATTAGCAGTGCGGTATTTTCACGAGAACAAAATTCGATGATAAATATAATGTTTATCCTGTACTTGTTACGAATACTCATTTGCCTGCTATCTTATCAACGAGGTAGTCTGTGAAGATATACTGTCTTACCAATAATAATAATAATAATAATAATAATAATAATAATAATAATAATAATAATAATAATAATTTTTATTATTATTATTATTATTACACTAAAAATGATTATAATAAAAAAGAAATTTTCTTTAATTCATATCTCTCTCTCTCTCTCTCTCTCTCTCTCTCTCTCTCTCTCTCTCTCTCTCTCTCTCTCAGGCGCTTTAAAAATACCCCCCTCCCTAAACAGGACTATGGGTACTACGTATTTTGCAGGCCTTTTTACCCGTGAGCATTAATTATGCTTAGCCTAACCTATTTTGCCTTCTAAGCTAGATTAGGTTAGGTTG
>JAXCGZ010019046.1:0-2500 GCA_037179515.1 Halocaridina rubra
CCGAATACTTTGTGTTCTGCCTATGTATAGAATCGGCATATAGGTCACCATAATTCCTGTCTCTTTAAGTTCGTCTTTTATTGTCCTGAATGCTTTTATGGCTGTTATAATCTCTCTGGAGCTTTCGTGATCTTCCCATAACTGTAGAAGAGGTAGCTAGATTATTCGAATTCCTGTCTCTTACAGCCTGTCTGTTGTCGTCTTGTATATCAATAGCCTCTGCTGTTCTTTGACTGGGCTTTGGTTTATAGTACCGTGGTATATAAACGATTCAGCTGAACCAGTAACCGAACCAGTCTATTTGCTGCACTTGTCCGGCATGCATTTGTTCTTTCGTATATCTGACCAATTTCAGTTTCAAAATTATGGGTGCTATTTGCTATGGCGTTCAGGAGCCGGATGGCACTGGCTCTTGTGAGAATAGGATTACAGTGATTTTCTCCAAAGAAGTTCTGATCCATATCTCCTGTTTCTACTGGGAAAAATAGGTGGGTATCTATGAAAGATATCTCAAATTTGTGACGCCACTCTCGCAATTTTTCGTTTCATTGTAAATACGTATTTTTCCCTTCATGTTTGGATGAGGGTGGAATGAGTATGCAAATAGTAATATTGTTGATTTTCTCTTTTAACTTAACTACTAGTTGAATATAGTCGTCTAGGATTTTTTCACTGTTTTCGTCAGCAGAGACAGTATCAATTAATCCACCATAGATCATACAATCCTTTACTTTGAATTTCATTTTCTCTTTAACCCAAGCTTCTATCATGGTAAGATATGCTTCATGGATACTTTCCATATTTGTCGATAAAGTTATGAATGCAATTAATATGAACTACATCCTTCTCAGTGATTTCCAATCATCAACTATTCACACACTAAAAAGTACTTCATTGCATCCTACAAAGAAGCATTTTTAAGAAGATTCAAACTATTACCTCTAGTTCAAGACCCAACTGTATTCCATTATCGATCTCTATCCACTCTGACAAAGCCATGAAGGAAATTAAAAACCATCACCATATCCATCCTCTTTCTTCTGGCTTCAAATAATGGTAAGTCTAATTCCCTAGATCTCTCCCCTTAACTGAGATTATGTATTTTTTATACCGGTATCGTAGAATGTCACTGAACTTTATTCAGCTTATTTATATACTATTTGGGGATTATATTCCAAGAAGGTGACTCATATTCAAGCTTTGGCCTTACTGAAGTTACATAAATATTTCTGAACATTACCTTGTCCATGTGTTTGAAAGGCATCCTTACATTTACCAACAAATCATATGCAGCCCTTTCTATGCCATTCTTTTAAATTCACAGAGGCATATCTGCCATTATGTTTACCCCTAGATCTCTCTCATGCTATCTCTTGAAGTTCTGCACCTGCTACTCTATACCCAAAGTTAGGTTTTCTTGCACTTGTACCTATTCTCAATACCTTATATATAGAAGTAATGAATTTCATAGCCATCTGTCTTTCCACACAAATGCAGAGAATTTAGGCATTGCTAAAGTTTTTTGCCATTTTTCTCGTCATTTCCTTTCTTCACAATCTTTATGTCATCTGGAAGCATATCGAAAATTAAATTAACAGACTCCGGTAGGTCATTCACATGGCCCAAAAGCTGAACCATGTGGAGCCTCACTACAAACCTTGCTGCAGTTAGAGACTAAGTTTCTAAGTCTAACCTTCTATTCCCTTCTGTGTATGTAAGTTTTTATCCATTCCAAGAATTTTCTAAATATGGTTGCCATTATTTGCAGCACTTGATAAGTCTCCCACGTGGGACCATATCAAATACCTTCTGAATCTCAAAGTATATGAAATCTATCAAGACCTATCTTTCTTGTTTGTTACTCTGGATCTGACTGCTCTGAAGCCATTTTGTCTCAGTGACAAAAATTTGAGGGACATCAAATGAGGGTATATGTATTTATTTATTTTTGGTAGCTTCTCCATAGCTATGCAAACTATAGTGGTCAAAGAAACAGGGCTATCATTTAGAGCTGTGTTTCCTCTTCTCTTTTCTGGAGATAGATACAACTTTCGCTTGTTTCCAGCATCTTGAAATCTCCTAAGATTCCAGCGACCTTTCAAATATGATACGTAGCTCCACCGATAATGGTTTAACGAACTTCTTAAGTACTTGTGTGATTACCTAATTGTGATTACCTAATTGTGTTTACGGGAAAGAGCCCAAAGCTTGTATCTTCCCGTCTCCTGATCGGTTCCATTTTATACTTAGTGATACTTATCATACCTGTCCTTAAAACTATGGATGGAGAGAGCATTAACTACATCCTCGCTTAGCGAATTCCAATTATCAACTACTCTAACACTGAAAAAGTATTTCCTTACATCCTGCAAAGAAGTTTTCTTACGAAGCTTCAAACTATGACCTCTAGTTTTAGAGCCAGCCATATCAAAATATCGATCCCTATCCACTCTATCATAACCATGAAGGAATTTAAAGACTGTCACCATATCCCCCCTCA
>JAXCGZ010019046.1:80000-87500 GCA_037179515.1 Halocaridina rubra
TGAATGTAAAAATGAATGGGGAGTTGCTTGACGAAGTTGACAGCTTTAAGTATCCGAGGTCCCACGTATCAAGAAGAGAACGAGTGGATGTAGAGGTAAATCTCAGACTGAAGGAAGCAAGTAAATGTCTAGCTGAGAGATAGCTTTTTGAGAATGAATGCAAAGAGAAGGATATATGAAGGTGTGATTGTGCCGACAGTATTGTATGGAGCAGCGACATGGAATGCAAGAGTGGATGAAAGGAAAAGTTGAATGTGATTACCTAATTGTGATTACCTAATTGTGTTTACGGGAAAGAGCCCAAAGCCCGTATCTTCCCGTCTCCTGATCGGTTCCATTTGTAAGTTTTGTAATAGAGATGAGGTGTTTGAAAGGCATCATTGATGTATCTAAAACAGATAAAGTAAGAATTCAGAATGGCAGGCAGAGAACAGGTGTTGTAGTGAAGCTGTCGAATAGGTTAGATCAGAGTGTGATTACCTAATTGTGATTACCTAATTGTGTTTACGGGAAAGAGCCCAAAGCTTGTATCTTCCCGTCTCCTGATCGGTTCCATTTTAGACTTAGTGATACTTATCATACCTGTCCTTAAAACTATGGATTGAGATAGAATTAACTACCTCCTCGCTTAGCGAATTCCAATTATCAACTACTCTTACACTGAAAAAGTATTTCCTTACATCCTGCAAAGAAGTTTTCTTACGAAGCTTCAAACTATGACCTCTAGTTCTAGAGCCAGCCATATAGAAATATCGATCCCTATCCACTCTATCATAACCATGAAGGAATTTAAAGACTGTCACCATATCCCCCCTTACTCTTCTAGCTTCGAGTGATGGTAAGTCTAATTCCCTCAGCCTCTCATCATAACTGAGATTGCGTATTTCTGGCACCAGTTTCGTGGCATGTCTTTGAACTTTTTCAAGCTTAGCTATGTGCTTTTTCAAATGCAGATTCCAAAAGGGGGCTGCATATTCGAGTTTTGGCCTCACATAGGTTACATAAATATTTCTAAACATTTCCTTGTCCATGTTCCTGAAGGCTACCCTTACATTTGATAAGAATGCATATGCTGCCCTTACTATACCATTTATATGTATTTCTGGAGACAAATCTGCCAGTATGTTTACACCTAGATCTCTCTCATTTTCTGTCTCTTGAAGTTGTACTCCAGCCACCGAGTAGTCAAGCTTGGGCCTTCTTGCACTTGCACCCATTCTCATTACCTTACATTTTGAAGTATTGAATTTCATTAGCCACTTTTCTGACCACTCATGCAGATTATTTAGATCCTCCTGAAGTTCTCTACCATTGTTCTCGTTTTTTACTTTCTTCACAATCTTTGCATCATCTGCAAACATATTCATGAATGAATTTACAGACTCTGGTAGGTCATTTACATATACAAGGAACAAAAGTGGCCCTAAAACTGAACCCTGTGGAACTCCACTACTAACTCTTCTCCATTCAGACACTGAGTGTCTTACTCTAACCCTCTGTTCCCTTCCTTCTAAGTAAGTTTTTATCCATTCCAAAACATTTCCACCTATTCTAGCCATTGAGTGCAGCTTCCTAATAAGTCTCCCATGTGGAACAGTGTCAAACGCTTTCTGGAAGTCTAGGAATATGCAATCTGCCCAGCCCTCTCTTTCCTGTAAGATTTGGCTTACCTCATCATAAAATTCTAATAAGTTTGTTACTGTTGATCTACCTTCTCTGAAGCCATGTTGCCTCACTGACAAAAAGTTGAAGGATTCCAAGTGAAGAGAGACATGTTTCCTTAGTAGTTTCTCCATAACTTTGCAAACTATGCTGGTCAAGGAAACTGGTCTATAGTTCAGAGCCGTATCCCTCCTTCCCTTTTTGAAGATAGGTATCACATTTGCTTGTTTCCAGCATCTTGGAATCTCCCCCAACTCCAGTGACTCCTTAAATATGATACTTAGTGCCACTGATATTGTGCTTGCGCATTTTTTAAGCACATGAGGGGATATGTCATCAGGACCTGTAGCTCTATGAACATCTAAATCCATCAGCGCTTTGTATACCTCTGTGGCTGTAAGGTTGATGTTCTCTAATACCGGCCCTTGAGCTTCTATCACTGCAATCTGAGGGGGTGGGGTATTTTCTACTGTAAATACTGACTGAAACTCCTTGTTCAATTCTTTGCAGATCTCTTCATCTGTCTCAGTGATGCTTCCATCCACTCTCTTTAGCCTTAAAACCTGTTCTTTTACCTTCAGTTTTCCTTTGATAAAGCTGTGGAAAAGCTTGGGATTTTCTTTAGCCTTCCTGGTGATGTCCCTCTCATAATCTCTCTCTGCCTCTCTCCTTTTACTTAGGTAGTAATTTCTTGCTCTTTTGTAGGTTTGCCAGGCATTTATGTTTTTTCTCCTCCTATACCTTTTCCAGCATTTGTCTCTCCACTCCTTAGCTCTTTTACACCCATTATCGAACCATTTCTCTCTGGCATGAATTACACCTACTTTGGTGACAGGTATGCAGCAATCTACTATCTTCCCATATTTCTCACAAAAGATGTCATACATTTCTTGTACAGATTTGTTGTAAAATAAGGTTCTCCAGTCAATAACTGCAAAAAGCTCATTCATTTTGATGTAATCTCCTTTCGGATAGTTCCTCCTCATGTCCTCAGTGCCTCTACTCTCAGGAAGAATATCTTCAATGATATACTCCATCAACAACACGCAGTGGTCACTCTTTCCAATTGGTGGTTCATACTCAATATTTTCAATATCCAACACATTATCTGTGAACACTAGATCAAGTAGTGATGGCTCATCCCCACCCCTGGCCCTTGTTGGTTCCATTACATGTTGGTGTAGGAAATTCCCTTGTACGCAATCTAGGAATCTTGCCCCGAATGAGTCCTCACCACTGTGTGGGTCAAGGTTTATCCAATCTATCTCTTTATGATTAAAGTCTCCCATAATCAAAATCCTACATTTTTTTTCCCGTGCCATGTTAACAACTGAGTTTATGACTTCAATAGTACCTATATGACTTTCCTCATAAACTTCAAGCCTATTTTGGTTCCTTGGTGGGTTGTATACAACAGTTATTATAATGCTCTATGACCCAGTATTTATGCGAGCAACAAGAAATTCCCTGAACTCACTTTCTATAGCCAAGTTTATTTCTTCAACTTAAATCCTCTCACTTATGAGCAGTGCTATCCCTCCACCAGTCCTCTCAGATCTTTCAACCCTTAGTATTCTGAAGCCCTTAGGAAAAACTGTGACACTGTTTATGTCCTCACTCAACTTAGTCTCTGTAATTGCTACTATATCTGCCTTACTGTTGTGAATCCTATCTTTTAATTCTACTGCCTTACCAGCTAATCCATCAGCATTTGTGTATAACAATCTTAATGAGGCCCCATCCCCTGATCTTCTGTCATTATCTTCTTTATCTCCCCTTTGTCTGGAAGTACTCTTTAACGAAAATTTTTCTTCTCTTCTTCATTTCTTTCATCATTTAACCTTCTTGCCTCTTGCAACAAGTTTTTGATCTTTCCCATCTCTTCCTGTGTTCTGTATCGTCTAATGAACACTTCTTTGCATTCTTGAAGGTCTTTTAGACTTTTTTTTCTCAACAATATTTCCCTACATGTTTCCCCTTTCTCAAAGGTTACTTTTGTTGGTCTCGGCTTTCCTTCCCTCGAATATTTACCTAGTTGGTGTATGTTTACAATATCCTCAGGACCACATACTACTCCAAGCTTTCTTATCAGGTCTTCAACCCTTGCTTTATTTTCTTCAAGTCTCCCCTGCCATGTTGGCCCCTGGGATTCACTTATGCCTGAGATTACCACTGTCTTCTCCTTATCAAGTGCCTGTCTGATGAGTGGGTTTGCCCTTTCCATCACAACGTCTTTAATTTTTTCGATTACTGTCTCTTTGTAGTCAACTGTTTGTATGTTTTCCAGTGCCACCACCTTTACAGCCTCTTTTACTGCCACATTCCCCTTTATTGCATCAGCAAAGGAAGTTTTCATGGCATCATTTTCCATATTCAGCTCCTGGAACTCTTTTCTGAACTGTTCAATGTTTTCCTTAATCTGGACATTCCAAGCAGCAATCTCGTCTCTCTCAGAAGAGAGCAGTGAACTAACATCTAATTCCTTTAGGTTGTCATTCAGCTGTTTGTTTTTATCTTCTTGTTTAGAAATTCTAGATTCTAGTTGACTCTTTTCCCCTTCCAGCTTCTTTATTCTTTTTTCTAGTTCCTTTCTCTCCTGCCCTTGTGCTTTATTTGCTTCCTCCAAAGATCTTATTTGTTCTCTGAGTGTTTCATTCTCTTTCATTTCTCCATCCATATTCCGAATTTTATCATCAAGGCTTATAACCATTTCCTCTAACTTCTTGATTCTCTGTTTAAGTCCCCTGATGGCTACCCCTCCTCCCGACCCATGGGTGGGAGAGGTTTGGGACAGAGATGGCGTCATTTTTATGTTCTCCCTCTCACAGAATATAGAAAGAAGAAGAGAAAGAGGAAAAAAAAAAAGAAAAAAACTTTTAATTGAGCTTCACACAGAATTTTTTTATATCTCCATATAAGTGCTATTTAGTGACTCAGTTTATCTCTTTTCTGGTAACACATCTTAACTTAAAAACTTGACCATGGTAATTTAAGCATAAAAAGAAAAAAAAAACAAAAGTCAAACCTGAAGGAAAATTCGAATTTGTGTTTGAGGTGGCACCCACCTGTTTCTGCTATATATTCTTCCTAACTGATAAACTCACTTGCTAACCAAGATATGTTATCACAGGATTAGACTTTACATTTAACTCAATATATATACAAAATAAAAAAAAAATAGTAAAAGAGAAAGCTAAAAGAAAAGCAAAAAAATGAAGAAAATAAGACAGCTGTACTACTTGGCAACTTAACTCAGTACTGTTGACAGGTGGATATTTGGTATTTTTGTTTTTTTTTTAATTATTCAATTATTTCGTGTATCAAACTAACTAACTAGTTAATATAAATGGGAAGGATACTGATTTTAACAATATATAGAACCACAGGATCAGGTAAACGGCTTAAGAGCTTTCCCCAGTTTACACAAAATATTAGGTAATGTGATGTGATGGCTCCACCTCTGGCAACTCTTCTAGATTTCCTTCAAGGCCGAACTGGACGGCAGCTTCTCTCTCTCCTCACGAAAATGTTCTCAATTTTTTTTTCCTTTAATATGAACAGTCTCGTCATACAACAAATATAAGTTTTGTACTCACAATACTCTGCAGGATTTCAGATTTATGGAAATTATGGTAAAGTTTTCCACTAAGCACTTAGTCACTCAAAACACAAGTAGTAATTTAAGAGGAGCAGTTTCGTGTGTCACTGAATAGTGAAGAGTGTGTAGAGTGCAGAAGTGACTGAAGTTAGGTCAAAAGGGAGACCTAGAATGAGATAGATGGATGGGGTGAAAAAAGCATTGAATGCACGTGGAATGTCAGTGTTGTAGGAAAGTATGGGGTACCAGGTGGGAATGAGAGTGGCGAGAGACTGTTAGATATGTGTGTGGAGCAAGAGTTGTAATAGGTAATAGTTTATTTAAGAAGAAGTTAATAAATAAGTATACATGGATGAGAGTGGCAAATGGAAGAGTGAAAGAAAGAGCATTGATGGCTTATGTGTTGGTAGCAAAGAGCATGGTTGGTAGAGTTTAAAATGTACATACATTCAGGGGTGTGGCTGCTGGGATGTCTGATAATTTTTTGGTTGAAGCAAAAGTGGTACTAGCAATTGAGTGGGGAAATAGTGTGGGGGGGATGTAGAAGGGAAATGGTGAAGGTGGAAGAGTTGAAAAAACCAGAGAAGAGACAGGAATATTAGGACAGGTTGAGAGTGGCATATGACAGGGTGAAAGAAAGAGAAGTTGGGGAGTTAGAGGTGGAATGGGGGTTGATTAAAGAATGTTTTGTGGGACATGCAATTGATGTGTGTGGAAAGAGGTTTGTTGGAGGTGGCAAGAGGAGGGGCAGCGAGTGGTGGAATGAAGGGGTGAAAATGAAGGTAGAAGAGAAAAAGAGGGCTTTTGAGGAATGGCTGCAGTGTAAAAGTAGGGAGAAGTATGAAAGATATAGGGAGAAAAATGTGGAAACCAAGCGGAAGGTAGAGGAAGAGAAGAGATTGGCAAATGTTAGGCGGGGACAGGAATTTAGTAGGTCATATGAGGAGAATAAAAAGAAATTTTGGAAAGAAGTGAAGAGAGTAAGGAAGGGTGGATCGAGGATGGAAGAGACTGTGAAAGATGTGAATGGACAGATGTTAAGAGGGAACGATGCAAGGAAAAGATGGGCAGAATATTTTGAGTGCTTGCTGAATATTGAGGAAGATAGAGAGGCAGCTATAGTGGCAGTGGGTGGGGGCTCAAGGGCCAGTAATGGGAGATGAAAATGAGAGAGAGATTACAAGAAAGGAGGTGAAAAGGGCATAGCATGAAGCAAAAGCAGGTAAAGCACCTGGAATGGATGGTGTGAGAGCGGAGATGTTGAAAGAAGGGGGTGTGACTGCATTGGAATGGTTAGTGAGAGTGTTTAATATATGCTTTATGTTGTCATTGGTGCCAGTGGAATGGGTGATTGCCTTTATAGTGCCCCTATACAAATGTAAAGGAAATGTGTATGAATGCAGTAATTCTAGGGGTATAAGTTTGTTGAGTATGGTAGGAAAAGTGTATGGTAGGATACTGGTTAATAGGATTAGGGATAAGACAGAATATGTGATCGCAGAAGTGCAGAGTGGTTTTAGGAGAGGTAGAGGGTGTATAGATCAGATTTTTATAGTTAGGCAGTAATGAGAGAAATATTTAGCAAAGGGTAAGGATGTCTATTTTGCAATTTTGGATCTGGAGAAACCATATGATAAGAGTTGATAGAGAGGTAATGTGGAATGTTTTGAGATTATATGGAATTAATGGCAAATTGTTGCATGCAGTGAAGAGTTTGCATGAGGGCAGTAGAGCTTGTGTTTGGGTAGGGAATGAAGTGAGTGAGTGGTTTCCAGTGAGTGTGGGACTGAGACGGGATGTGTGATGTCAGCATGGCTCTTCAATTTGAATATTGATGGAGTTGTAAGAGAGGTGAATGAGCGAGTGCATAGTCGAGGTTTGAGAATGGTAGATGGGGATGATAACAAGTGGGAGCTGAATCAGTTGCTGTTTGTAAATGATACTGTGGTGGTGGCAGATTCAGAGGAAAAGCTGTGTCAGTTAGTGTCAGAATTTAGAATGGTGTGTGAGAGAAGGAAGTTGTGAGTGAATGTGGGAAAGAGTAAGGTTATGAGGTGTACAAGAAATAAGGATGGTGCTGTATTGAATGTTATGTTGAATGGAGAGACACTTGAGGAGGTTAATCAGTTTAAGTATTTAGGTTCGGTTATAGCTGCAAATGGTGGAGTGGAAGCAGATGTGTATCATAGAGTGAATGAAGGATGTAAAGTGATGGGTGCATTGAAAGGAGTGATGAAGAA